>RDPX01000595.1:79149-99119 GCA_003991215.1 Morbakka virulenta | reverse complement strand
ATATATAGATATATATATATATATGAGAGAGAGAGAGAGAGAGAGAGAGAGAGAGAGAGAGAGAGAGAGAGAGAGAGAGAGAGAGAGAGAGAGCGTGAAATATTAAAATTTGCTTCCTTTGTCATAAGGAAGCACTGAAACACCTCCTGTCCTCCTGCAAAAACCTCTTGCCCTCTTTAGGCATGAAATCCAATCAAATAGGGGAGACTCAGGTGTAATATTGCAGTAATATCATCATATTTGAAGCTCAACTCGAAAGATCGAAAAAATGAAGACGCCATTACAGTATTCAGTTGCAGATAACCTACATTGACTTATAATAATAGCTCTGGTGACCAAAAAAATCCCCAGTGTTGACACAAGTATTTACAAGTATTGGCGTATCTTGTAAAGAAATATCCTTTTGCTTTGGTTGTTCACCAAAGTATCATTAGAAAGATAGTTAAAATTTTACCTTTAAACAACAAGATCTTGTTTATACTTGGAAATCAAGTCCTTTCATGTTAAATGAAAAGTAGTTCGATAACTTAATCGAACTACTTTTCATTTCGGGTTCGAAGAGCTGATGATGATATGCAGCGAAGAATAGTGTCGTCAGTTTTGTGTGGTATATTTTGCCTTCCGTAATATGTTTGTATGATAAGATATACTGCCAAATATTGCTTTCAGTCAACACTAAACCAGGAAATCGGCAGTGACTCGGTTGTAGATCGAAATTGCGGAAAAGGTTTTTGTAAAGTAAACCCATAATCCCAGCAGTTAGCATCTAAAATGAAATGGAATACCCAAGGAAACATAATCCTTAATCTCGAAGCTAATAATGCAACATGTCAGGTTTAAAAAATTATTTTACAAAGCTAGAGAACATTTTTCGTGAGCCATTAGCGCTACATAAGATAACACACTTCCTATTCAAAGTTACCTAAATTTACTAGAAAATAGGTAAGTTGATAGTAATGTACAGTAGTGTGTTGCCAAATGTTTATAAACCTGTTTTGTTTCGAGTTTTTAATATGGGATTTAACAAAGGCTAGTAAGCCACTTCATTGCACAGGTTATGCTATTGGACTTCCTTTCTTACTCATTTTTGCTGTCATAGTTATCGTTATCACTAAAGCCCGGATGTCTATGCACTAAAATATCCAAAATATGCACATAAAAATGCTCTAAAAACCTCAAAATATGCGATAAAACCCGGGAAATATGCACTAAAAGCTCTCTGAGATCACAAGGAGTAGCTAAATATTACCAACCTCTTATGCATTGCAGAGGGTAACGAGTATCCCGGCGAGATGTTCCATAGTCTAATGAGCGTCTCTTGAATTAAATCATAAATAAACTCACGCAGAAGTGAAGTTGGTCTGCTCTGCAGATTTGAATTGTTCACTTTGTTTTCGGATTTTATTGTCAAAATGTGCATTAAAGGTTCTATGTTTTTAAAAAATATGCACTAAACACGCCAAATTATGCAGAAATAAGCACTATCCCATAACAAAAAGGGTATATATGCATTTTATGCATTTTTAAAAAAACCCTCTTTTTGCGTTCTTCTAACAAGAAAGATGAAAATCCGAGCTTGTACGAAAATATTCCTAAAAAAATATGCATTTATGCAAATGCATAATTGTCCGAGCTTTAGACTTGTCACCATCAAGATTTTCGGCTGCAGTCGATCTCATGCTATATAGAAACTTGATGTTATTTTTTTACTTATTGGTTTTATACCCTCTCAGTTCTGTTTCGAAAAACATGTACAAACAATATAGTTTCCTACTTAGTTTAATACTTGTAGGTACGTCTTAGAGGCTCCAAGTGGGAACCTCATATCTTAGAAGTTAGGCAACAATTCAACCACTATTGATTTGATTTATTTTATTTAGATTTTGATATTAAGAATGCTTTTATTTTGATTTTCTCGGTACAGTTTACCACTCTCATAGGGCTAAGTTTAACTGAACAAGTGATAAACACTCATCCCCTAGATATATTATTACCGTGCCATGGGACATCCTCCCAGTGATGTCGCCTGCTAGGTTCTTTAATGTAACACAAAGTAGGGTGGCTCAATGACCAAATTTCGCTACAAAGACCTTACTTATATGCAAGCATGACATGTATAACAAATAACTACGCTTTTCACACAGGTGTAGCATACATAATTACTAAGCTTAAAAACCTGTTACCATGTCAACCACGAAATTGCGTCAGGATTTGTCTTCCGATTTTAGTGCTCAAGTAACGATCACCAGAATCAGTACAGTGATAAACTTTTCTTTATACGTCAAATAAGCTAAAGTCTTGAATATGCTTTATGATCTACAGCAGATACCCGTTTAAGCTTTAAGAGGTTTCTTAGAAGGTAACAATATACCAAGAATATATATAAACATTTTATGTTTCATAAAGTAGATGATGGTAGATGGTGTTGTGGTAAGCAATATTATTCATATCGTGCAGATGTTGATGTTTCTATCCCTTGCAGTTTTCTATTTTTATGTATTATATTATTTTATCAACTTATCATATTTCAGCAACTTATTTTGTAGTCTCGTTGATTAAAAAATTATTTAGTAAATATATTTACTTGGTCATTTGGATAAAAACGTCAATCCTATTCTGATATTATCTTTTTCAGCAAAAATTTGTTCCGACACCGCAATTGGTAGGAAACGTGGGAACATCGATAGCATTTTTAGTAATGTGTTTATGTATATACTTAAACATTTTAACAGGTTTTAATGCTTGTAGTTTAATTCAAATGTACACCTCTTCAAACATGTCACAGATTTGTGTATTCATTTTCATAGAGGAATAAAAGGTTTCAAGTCTTTCCAAGGAGTCAAAGTACAATGTCCCTTCTATTTTCTCCATTTTTAAAAACTTGATCAGTACAAAAGTATATATGGGTCTGTCTGTGTGATCACATATACATATGTGGGTTTGTATGTAGTCTTTAATAGTCATAGCTCTGTTTGTGGGATCACTCTCTGTGTGATCACATATACATATGTGGGTTTGTCTCTGTGATCAAGACCTTAATACTCACAACCCTTCATCGTTTACTTTTACAAACGGCCAGTAGTAGGTAGTACTGAAAGAGCAAACTAGCCTAGCAATTGTTCTATATGCTACTAAATCTGCTTATGGGTGCTACCAAGTCCCAGATCACATGCACTGATGTGCAGGGCAAATGCCAAAGTACATGTTTAAATGTATTTGCGCTCCTGCAAGTGTATGTTGTCAGATTTTGTAAAGTATTATTTTTTGTTGAAAAGGAATACAATAGGCTTCTCTACGAGGCAATAGTGCTTCTCAGCATTTAATTTTTAATTTATTAACCGTTCTATGCGCTACTATATACTTGCTAACACGTATGGATAAATCACAGCTTTATTGTATCTGAATACTTGTTTTTACATGGCATCATACTGACTTTTGGTGAGGAACCTTGGCTTAATGGTTACTGCAGTTGCACAGTAACCAAGAGGTTCCGGGTTCGATTCCCCGAGCGGACGAGGAGAAAGTGGAACTTAACAAAAGAAAAATCCATTAACAAAAGAAAAAGTCAGGAAGGGCAGCCGGCCAAGAAATTTCCAACTACCAAAAGAAGTCCCTCTGCAGGGCACCGTCTGATCCCCAATTGCTGGGGAAAATGATGTTAAAAAACTGAAAAAAAACCATGTTGACTTCTGGTATTTTCTGTTAGGTCTAAAATAGCTTTATTAGTCGTTCGTGGACATTATTCGTACTGATCAGCGCAGCATGTAACATTAAATAATGATAAATGGCATGTAACGAACATTAAAATCATACCAGAATTAAAAAAATCTGGCTGGTTTTCTTACCTCTGATAAGCATGACGAGGTACAACTACATGACATCATTCTAGAATTTTTCATTTACCAATGAAAATTTATGATGTAATACATTGTGTATTGTCTCTAAATACTTCGCCCTTCAGTTCTACTCTTTCCTATACCTTTTTTGTTTTGTAGCTATCTACTGCAGTCAAGCTAAGTCGAATACATCTCAAAATAATAACGTATACAGTAATCAGAAAGTGACAATGTAAATAATGAAGGTTATTTTTTTATCCCACTGCTGTTCTTTTTTTCCGGTTTTCCTGCTTTTTATTTGATTGTGCTCCCTCTAAGATTGATTTCTCTTTATTTATATTTCCTCTAATATGTCCATTTGAAATTAGGCTAATTCAAATTCCTTCGTTTTGTTCCCATGCTAAAGAAACTTTGAATAGTTATTTGTAGTCAGGTAGTCCCTTCATATGCTCCAATCTAACCAACTTTTAAGCAAGTTTCCCTATTTCAGTAACTTGATAGCCATTCGAAATTTATTTTTGTAATCGTGTTTCGGTCTCACAAATTCTAAAAGCGGGCGGGGGACCAGCAACTAAAACGTTGTAAAATTTTCCTAATGGATCTACATTTATTGTCTGAATAAAGCAAATGATGAAAATTCATAATATCATTCTTGGACAATCCACAGAGCTGGGTGGTAACATCGATTACCTTACGAATAACGGTTTTTGTAATTTACTTTGTGTCAGTCTTGGCCCTTTGAGTAATCTGCTGCTTTGAATTTAATGCCTTGTAAATTGAAGTTTTATGTCGATGTTATTTTTAAACAGATATCGCTTGCTTAAAGCTTACCAGTATCCAGAATTTTCACAGTTGATCGGAAAGCGTTGGTGGTAGCTGGTCTATTCAATTTTCTGAGAGCATTGAGAACTACAAAAATTTTCTTACAAAGAATATTCCATTTAAATTTTTGAGCTCTGTTAAAAACAAAATATCTATCTAGATTCTCGTGCCCTCAAATCCTTTGAAGCACACCTTTACATTGTGGGGTCAATAAATCACGACTGAACATAAATTAAAAGGAAATACAATTGAACCATTTCTAAATGCAGCAAAACCTACATAAAAAATAGATGCTACCTTGACGTAGTTTTGCGCAACCCTGTTGTACAAGACTACGTTGTACTATTAATTGCACCCTCTGGAATATTAACAGTGACAGATGTTTGAGGAATTGCTCCTATCTTCTCAGTAAGAAAATATTCAGAGGGAGTGTAATGAGCCAGTGACAAGCCATTTGTTTACACGTACGTCCTCACCACCAAAGTATAAAAATAGCCGTATGTAGTGATTTCAGTAGCCTGACGATGGGAGAAGTACCTCTCAAAACGTAGCTCGGAAAAAGCTTACGACTCATGACATGATAAAGCTCTTACATCTATGGCTCTGAGTACATAAAGTTCAGGATTTTCAAGACTACCTTTTTCAGTTACGATTGACTACTTTTTATTAAAGCAGGTTCACAATAGTTTCTCCCCACTTACTGAAAAGATCAGCTGGTCTAAGCAGATTTTTGAAAACATCTGCGCTGGTAATTTCCATCTTAAAGGCAAAGATGATAACTTAATGCTCCTTGTCAACTTGCCATTTACAGAGAAGGAAAGAAATTGTACTTGGACTACTACAACGTATTTTGTTAAATACAGAGTAAGACTAAAAAGTAATCATCTGCCTTAAAATGCCTTCTGGCCTTGTTTAAGGTGAAGGTAGTGAAAAAAGAATCAGTGTAAAATATCTTAATTTGATGGAAGTTTATACCAATAGTGATGTCATTTCTAGGTGCTCACAGTGAGACAGTATACTAATATTTCATTATCCATCTATCTTGTCAATAATCTACAACTTTAGAATTCTTCTTCAACAGGAATTCGATATTGATGTTTTTTTTCTGTCATCAAATAGTCATTGGTTTTGCTGGCCGTGATATTATCAGACCTGGTATTTGGATAAAAATCCCAATTATGCTCACAGCAATAGCAAACATATACAACCATAAAAAGAAGCGATTCAAAATTCGAGCTGCTAATCGCCACTCGTCCTGTTTAGCTGAACGTTTTGCTTCTGAGAGTACTCTGGTGGCCATCATTGAAATCCCACATCTAGAATTCATACCTTGCAAAAATTCCTCACCGATTTTTGATTCCCCTATAAATATGAAAGTTAACTTTGATTATTATGTATAAACGTAAAGGGAAATACACTGGTGAAATACACAAAATCATTTACTCTAGCGTAATAAATTTATAGCTGCAGTATTCTTTCCAATTAATGGACACCCTAAAAGGCGGACACCTGATTAACGGACAAATTTTTTTCCCCGATCGTTTTCTGATCTAAGTCTCATAAAAAACTTTCTAAAAAGCGGACACTCTAATTAACAGACAATATTTTTTGCACAATATAGTCAATATGGCTTTTTTCCTTTCCAATTAGCGGACAGAACAAAAACGTTAGGAGTCAGCGAATAAAAAATAGAGACGAATGAATATTTGTTTAAATATTTTTTTCAAACACTTTGACACTTTGGAATCTACTTCGCTTCTTACAGCTTTGAGCTTCTTTACAGCCCAGCTTATTAGCTTTTCATGTCCATGAAATTGGAATATTACTGGAACCACCAGACCACAGCCACCTCCATGATTGAATCTCTTTCCAATAACTTCAGCTGTAATTTAAGTGTTTGGCACTTTCAACAACCCGACACCCACTAATTACCCAAATTACACCTTCTAAATACAAAAGTCGGGTCTATTTCCAAATTTAGAGCTGACATTGCAAAACTTTTCAAAAGCCGGACACTTCCAATTAGGGGACACCTTGCTCTTGCCCCAATGGTGTTCTCTAATTGGAGAGATTACTGTAGCTTTAATATGCAAAATTATACTGGAATCGATAATAAACGAAGTCTACGCGCTTTTTAAACAAGAGACTTTACCTTATTATTTCCTTTCAGGTACGTAACAAATCACTTTGCCATCTACTGTAATGGTGGGGTATAAATTATTGGGCTATAAATTTCTATTGTCGTTGAATACTGTAAGTATACTTATCTGCCCCACCTTCTTTTGGATTGATTAGACCATAGATCAAACCAACGATTATAAAGAAAGTTCCGATGAAAGCTTGCTAATCACCTATTTCTTAAACTAATAAAATTACTTATTCCTAAAATTATTCCTAAAATATATTTGAAAAATAATTTGATTCAAAGTTGATACGAGTTTGGTGTGCATTAATGATCTTCAAAGCTTTGTATCATTTTTTGTCCTTCTCCATTGTTTTGAGTTATTTCTGGTCATAGTGGCGTAGCTTTTAGTGATGAGATGTCTTAAACATTTTTTAATAGTTCATTTCACGAAGTCGTACCTCACCAATCCGTACTGAAACAGTCTGGTCAGTGATGGTTCATCTCCAAAATATGAAAATAGACGGAACACACAGGCCCGCAGTCAGCAAAACTACAAAAGGAAACAAAGAACCCAAGGGTTTTAAAAGTAAACCACATGTATGCACGTACAACGTATGAACATTAAAAGACCAAGTAAAGAAGACGGAGTTGGAACATGAGCTAGGAGATTTTAAATGAGAGATCGTAGGATTGGCAGAGATAAGAAGAGGAGAGCAACTGCAGCAGTTCCAAAGTGGACATGTGCTTTACGTAAAAGGAGGAGAGAAATACATGGCAGCTGTAGGTTTCCTTTTAAACAAGAGCAACGAAGACAGAATAGTGCAGTATAAAGGAAAGAGCAGCAGAGTGGCATCATTCACGGTGAAAGTGAACAACAGGTACCAGCATTAAGTAATACAAGTGTTTGGACCAACATCCAGCCACAACTACAAAAGGTTGAGGATCCGTAAAAAGAAATCGGAAAAATAGAAAAGAACAAGAGTATCTTTAAGATCATCATGGGTGACAAAGACAAAGGTTGGACAACATCAAAGTAATGAAACGACGGTAGGACAATTGGGCCTGGGAAAGCGGGATGCAAGAAGAACAAGACTTGTGCAGTTCGCACAAGCCTTGTTCCTCTTCCAAAAAACTTAAGAATTGCAAATAAATAGCACAAGAAAAGAAAGAGCAGGCAATGGACGTGGAAAAAAACCCAAATTGGACAACAAAGAACGAGTGTGTTTATTTTCTGACAAGTAAGAACATTGCCAATAATGTTGGTCTCGTCCAAAGACTTAATGGTAGCAGCAACTACAGAATGGTCAGAAGAACCATCAGGCTGAATACAAGACTTGAGAGAAGCAAGATGTTGAAATCAAGAATTCAACTACGAGGGCCTGGGTCAGAAAGAAAATGAACTTCAACTGAAGTCGCTTTGAAATGCTCCCAAAAGGAAAAATTGGAAGAAATGACTTATACCAATACAGAGTTTATCAAAGAATGTGCATTGGAAACAGCTGGAAAGGATATAAGGAGAAGAGATAAGAACTGAAACCTTAAGCGGGGCTGAGCAAAAAGAAAGAAATGGCAAGCAAAGAATTAAATGCTAAAGAAAAGATCGAATACAGAGAAGTGTGTAAGAGCATCAGAAAGAAACTGAGAGAGGGCCTTAGGGAACACAAAAGACGAAGGCCATTAAAATAGGAAAACGAATTAAGAAAGCTAACAGTAAACATGGCTGCAGGATTCTGATATCATCGTTTAGAGAACAAGACGGAACCATTATCACAAACAGATAGAGGATCCTTGACAGGTGTGCACAGTTATACGAAAAGTTCAAAAAGGACGCATCCTGCACTACTATGCAAGTAGAAACAGAGAAAGTTTCATCTGTCCCAGACAGAAAAATTGATAAGGCAATGTAAAGCGCGAAGATCTTAAAGAATAGGCTGAACAAAACACTGAACATCAACCACCATAAAAAGTTGCCTACTTTTATGGTTAATCCCGTGTTGACTACTTCCTTGCACTTATGCAAGTACTTGGAAAACCTAATGAGTACAGAATCCCTCACCTACATGCCGGTTGTTGTTTATGAAAATCCTTCAGTCCGACCAAGCATAAAGCTGCTTTAGGGATGCAAAAACAGCATGGGGTCAAGGATAAATACGTCAACATCCTAAGAGAAACGTGCAAAGTGGGAACAGCATAAATAAGAAATAAAGCACTAAGCAGGAAAGTAAACGTCAAAAAGGAGTCCGAGGCGACACAATATACTCAATAATGTTGAAAGGGGCACGAGAAAAAATGTTCATGAGAGTGGACATTAAAACTGGTATATAAATGGAGAGAGGCTCCACAACTTGATATTTAAAGAAGACATCATCTTGTATCCAGAAAGCAAGGAGCAGCTCAAGAAGTTGTTAAATAATTTTAACACAGAGGGAAAGAAAGATGAAATGAAGAGGAACAAGAAAAAGACAAAGATAATGTCCAATGAAGTTATGCACTGTCATATTTCCAGCAATGAGTTATGGAGCAGAAACATGGTGCGTTACAAAACATAAGAAAGTAAAGTTGACTGCGGCCCAGAAGAGCATGGAAAGAGCAATCCTTGGTGTCACAAAGAAAGGCAAGATCAGAAACGAAGATCTAAGAGCAAGAACGGAAGTAAAGGACATCATAGGATACGGGGAAAAATCAAAAAACCAGTGGGCAGGACATTTCGCCAGAATGGACGCCGATGGAGGGAAAGAGAGTAAAAAGAAGACGAAATCGCAGTTGGAGGGAAGACATCGAGGAAAAGATTTTCATTAGAAGGATGCAGCTGGTACAAAATCGTCAAGTGAGGAAAAGTCCTAGTAAGCCACTTGTCAGCAGTTACGTGGCAGACTGAGAGAAAGAAAGAAGTTGTAGCTGGAGACATTCGACAGGCACATTATAAGGGTGTCGCTTTTATTTAGGAAGTGGTCCGTTGCTCTTTACTGCAGTCGCTACAAAAGCGTCAAGTGAGGAAAAGTCCTAGTAAGCCACTTGTCAACAGTTACGTGACAGACTGAGAGAAAGAAAGAAGTTGTAGTTGGAGACATTGGACGGGCACATTATAAGGGTGTTGCTTTTATTTAGGAAGTGATCAGTTGCTCTTTACTCTCTTTTGGGGCCACCTATAAAGTACTTGCGCTCAAGACTGGTGATTCCACCCATCCGAAGTTTGGTTTTAAATAATAGCTCAAACGTCATCAAAACAATAGCTGCTACTTTGGATTGTACCTCCTACCACTAGAACTAAGGTACCTTTTAAATGCCCCTTTATTTACGTTATAGAAATGGCAAGTTAAAATTAATTAGGTATTCACTAAAATTCTAGATGGCTACTAGCCTCTTTTCCAAACGTCTTTGTTATGACTATACTATACTACTTTTATTTGTATAATATTTTGAAATACCTTCTTTTGTAAACTCTCTTTCAGATTTTGCTTCGGTATTCTGCGGTGTTTTGACACGGACGAAGTAGGCCATGTAACCCAGGATATACATCTAAGCAGAAACAAAAATAAAATTCCCAAAATTTCTCCCTTTCTATCGACTTAAACGCAGTATCATTGATAAACTTGCATAATATAATTTACTCTCTAATTTTACATTGTCTGACGCCTCTTATGTAAAATTAATACAAAAAAGCCAGACCAAATTAGTGCCACTGGAAACTTTGATATGGCCTTACTAAAGCCTCTTGGATGCCTGGATAATAAACTGTCTTCTTCGGAAGAACTTTCAGAACATTTCTGAAAAGTTAAGGAGAATGTACTGGTACCTCTGATATATACACCTTAAAATGATTAAGCCTGTTTGTTTGGCCATCGACTATTTAAACTACGCCTTCTCTCCCGCAGCAGAAAATATAATTTTAGAAAATAAATTAATTTCAATGTTTTTCAAAACATTATTTTTTATCCAAGTAATATTTTAATCAGACCAGTCACTTTAGCCTTCTTCATTCCCTTCCTTGTGGCTGTTCTCGGTGATGGGTCTGCTTCAAATTCACTTGATTGATTGAACTTTTTTCCTGTAGTTTCCGGGGATTAACTTTCTTCCGGTGGGTAGCTGTGCGACAATATTACCCATATTATCCTATTTCAATTCTAATCATACCCCACCTAAAAGAATTACTTCATGGAGTGTCTACAAACAAACACGATACAACGAATTCATTTTCAATTCACCTTTCTTTAAAAAGATTTTCTCCCTTTAAGTACAATAATACTGTAATTGTCATTTTACTTCATTTCTTTTGATGGCAACCCGACAACCACGCCCTGCTTGTCATCAATTGTAAAGTTGGTTGTACTATTTCAGCCTGCTATATAAACTATTAAGATAATGATCGCATCAAGTTTTAATGGCTTTAAACAATGTCTATGCTACACTGAAATGGTATTATCAAACGGCTCTCTTCTTTGGGCTGTAATGAAATGGTTTTGCCTGCAGAGTATTTTACATCGCGTTAAGGTAATAATATTAATGGGAAAATAGATGCATGCAGTTTCTTTATAGATTCTTGCACCCAGCCACCACTACGTTTGGAAAACAGTGTGCAGGGGTACCTTTCTGAAAAATCTCTTTTCAGATAAAAAAAGCGTTCATAAATCTGCAGTAACTTTAAGACACATAACTCCTGGTATAATCGACAACCAATAAGAATTTTGTTTGTCTAAACTGCAATAAAATATTTATTCCATATCCAAACTATCCTTGAACGTTTGTTTTTTACTTCACACTACTAACGTAGCTTTTATCCAGTATAAGATAGTTTAAATTTTAATCTCAATAGTGGGTGAACTTCCCTGTGTGGATCTTTTGCAGTAGTTTTTAAGAAAGGATGAAGTTTCAGTGATGTACTGGAATTCTTACAATGGTTTCTTTCCACTTCACGTTAATGTCACTGTCGTATTTATAAATAGTCTGCGATTAGCAGTGCATTGACTATTTGTAATTACCAACGTAAGGGACAAGGCCTTCAGGTTGGACTGTTGGGTAAAACTTGCAGAGACAATCAGGCTTTATAATAACCCAAATGTCACACAGTGGGATAGAGAATTTTGAGATTTTCATCATAAATGAAAACTCCTGGACACAGAGGATAATAGCAAAAGTAGAGAGGTGTTTTTTTAAAAGTAAAAAAAGAGGTAAAGAAAACTTTCTCCGCTGTAGACTTATCTCTTGAAAACGGAAGGAAAGCAGAGCTTACCAGAATTTTTAAAAATGTTCCAATCGGTTGTGCTTAGGCATTCAAAACTTTATTTACCCAAAACTTACGTTGATTAAATTCTCTTTCTTGTTAGCTAAGAATTTACTTTTGAATGTTGAGTTACCTGTTTGATTCACATATTTGGATAAAGCCAGTCCCAACTATAGGTCTAGAAATCACTGTGATGGTCACCTGAAAAGGAAATCCTCTCTCATCCCATAGAGTTATATTACTCTGTCTAACTATCGTAGAGCTAGTACTACCTTTTGTCATTAAGAATTGTGCGAATTTCAAAAAGATAAAACTCCAGTATTTGTTTCAGCCCAAGGATTTATACTCATAATTTTCTTTTCACACCGTACTTCCACGGATAGTCAAGAGATATTCATTATCATTCCTTAGGTTGATGATGATGTGCTGTCATACTTGTCATACGTTTCTACGATGCTGTGTTTATAATTAGTTTGTCTAACCATTGATATCCGATCATAACATGCAGGTGATATTTTCTGAAGGCTTAAAAGTTTATTTAGTGATATGCTATTCAGATTCTAGATATATGTGCAACACTGCGTAGTTATCAGTTACAGTTAAATGGTACTCGAGATCCACAAATCCAGAATGTTAAAAAAGTTATTGGTGGCATTGACCCGCGAAAAAGTGATGCTTGTTCGGATTAAAAGTAGTAAGCCGTTGCTTCCCTTTTTCTCCAAGGCTAAATTCTGAGCAGAAGTGTGTAGTTGTCAAATTCATGTGTGTCAGCAAAACACAGTTGCTGCTCTAGTTGTCTTCATCAAAAGATGCATTTGTGGCCTTTGTGATGCCATAGGGCACAAATATTTAGAACCTTCATCGTACAAGTCACAGAATTCTCCATCGTCCTCATACTATCTTTAGGGGCTGGAATAAACACACAGCCATTATTGTAACAATTCATTGGTCAAATTACGCGTAGTTGCTTCCCCTCCTACGTTTGTTATAGAAGGTAGAGAGGAATGGTTTTCTTTCAGTTATGGGCAGTTAAGCTGTTTGGAAAAATACTGACAAAGAGATACACATCCTTGTATGAAATATCATTATAACTGTAAGAGGTTCAATACTGATCGCTCATCGTATTCACCATTGGCAGATTTAATATTTTCCAAGTGTGTGTATGTGTGTGTTAGTGTGTGTGTCATTTTGTGCGTGTATGTGTATGTGATATATATATATATATATATATATATATATATATAGAGAGAGAGAGAGAGAGAGAGAGAGAGAGAGAGAGTAAAGCGACTGATATGTGGCTATACACATAACCAACGTCGTTTTAAAACGAACATACGAACATAGACGAACATTAAAGAGCCATAACATGTTGTAAATGATAGTCTATTTTCTAACTGACCAAGGGCATTGTTTTTTTTCATCACTTTAAAAATTGTACCATTCTTGCCCTTTATTCAATGGAATAATTGAAACCCTGCAGAGTCCCATAACTTGTTATGGGCACAAATCAGCTTTTCTAAATTTTTGATGTGTCTAATTAGCGTGAAAAGTACTTTGATGTTTTCTGACTAACATTAAAAGGCCTAATTTTATGTAAAGAAAAAGGCAGTATTAATAAAAGTCTAAAATGAATAAAACAAATATTTTGACTACCTTTATCCAATGGGGAATATCCGAACTTGAGTGATGAAAACGCAAAACAATTGCAGTTGAAACCATTGCAATTGACATAATAATGATTGATGCAGAGTAGTACCTTGAATAGAGATTATTTCAAAATAAAAAATAATAGGTCTTTATGTGATGAAATACAGACTAAACAATATAATGTTCAATAATCAAATTATTAAATTATATTATACAATAATAGCTACATAAAACTTTTAAGTAATAAGTAATTAGGTAGTTGTGTGTTGCTTATCAAACGAATCTTCTTTTATTGAACAATAAAAATTGATCAGTTTCTAATCAACCCTGCTAGCTTTGTTCTACAAGCTTAAACCCTACGCTTTTCTGTGCAGAATTCCAGCCTTTTGTTGGGCATCCCTTATTGGCTTTTTTTTATTTGGGTGTAATGGGATGAAGGGGGGTGCGAGTGAGCCACAAGGATAACTACCCTTCTATTAATATTACATAAACATTAGGGTCATAATTATATAAGTAGGAGGTCTGTTTATTCCACTTTACACTATTTTTTATTTAGATTTCGTCTTACTGTTTCAGCATCCTTTACTAGTTTTTATTTTTCTGTTTAAATAAAGTCAACAAATGTTTATGGAATCTTGACAAAATTGAGCATTGGATTAGAATTGTATTATAAAGAGGGGGTTTCCAGTCAAAATCCTTTCAATTTCTTATCAGCAATTTATTAAATGTTGCAAATGCAGGAGGAAAACATAATGAAATACTGTGTTGTCCTGTTTCTGTCACTTATAATCTGTGTTATCAACTATCATGCCATGTCATAACAGGAAGAAGTGGAATCTTTAAGCTATTGTTCGGTTACAATTCCAGAAAAGATAAGGCAGCAAGAGCTATCCAACCAATAGTAGAGTAGAGCCAATTGAAATTTATTTTCTCAGATAGGAGATGGGAAACCTCAAATGAAAAGTAACTTAGTCGCCAATATTCAAGGCGTCTATCACCACAGAACTGCTGGGGAAGGAATTTCATTCTGGATAGGGTAAAATAAACATCCCCTGGTGGACCAAGACATTTAATAATTGAGAAAACAGGGAAAATTTGGACGTTAGCCAACAAGCGGATATCAATATCTTACAAATTATAGGTGGGGCCAGCATCATGTTTGTATTGACGTTATCATTCATATTCAGGAAGTTATTGATTTAAAACCAACATTTACAGTATATGTTGTCAGGATACTAGTTAATATTGTTCAAAATTATATTTGGTGCATCATTATCAACAGGTCTCATGCGAAACACGTCGACTGCAATGCCTCTCTATTCACACCTGTCACATGACACATGACAACCACGAAGTGCATGACAGGATCACATACTCTACCAAAGGGTTGACAAAATTAGGGTCAAGAGCTCAATGGAATCACCAAACGTTCGTACAGCCCCAGGGGTATACATCAAAGCTGAAACAATGTGCATGAACAACCACTATAAAAATCCTAATAACACTTTAAAACCCTAAAGTGATAAGTCCTTAAAACCATAATAACTTAAACCTCATCGAAAATTATCTAACAAAATATATTGGAGCTTATGCGTCTCGGCTATTTGGCTCAGACCAAGTATTGGCCCTTGACGCTCTTTCAACGGTCTTGAGTTTTGGATTTTTCACTCTATGACCAGATGATCAAGTATGCTTGGGGACTGTTTTCTTGATCAACCAAGAGGAAGTACCCTCCAGTGACGGGGTTTACTATTAGTATGTGTTACTGTTCTTGGTATATTGCGCGGTTTCTATCCGTCTTGACTACCTTTTGTACCCTCTCTTCGCGTCTTTAATAGAATGAATTCTGTAAAAGGAATATGACCCCACTGAAAGGCCCACCTTACGACAGCATAAAATTCGCTGGTTTTTCTCTCTCCCCAGTTATAGAATATCATCAGGTTTTCCCCTTTGGGTTCCAGACCAAAAGGAGTGAAATTTGACCCCCTTCAATAAAATAAACCCTGATCTTCACTCTTAATTTTCAAATAGTATTAATTCAAAGCAGAACTTAACAACTTTTTTTAGATATAGTTGTACAGTTACAAAGACACAGTGTACTCATAGCAATAAAAGCGTATCAAAATACATTTCAGGTCCCTTGATTAGGAATAGTTTTTATTTTATAAAAGTTCAAATAAAATTCCTTTACTTAACCTTTATACTCATTCTCGATTAAACAAAAAAGTGAGCTTCCAAAAGGATCTTTAATTAATTAGAAATTATAAATGTTATGGCTGTAACCAAGAGATCTTCAAAGTAGAATTTTTGGATTTATCTTATATCTATTAATGTTACCCTGTTTCCTTTTGTGTAAATCTGAATTTTTCAACAAAAAGGTAAAACGAAAATAGGCTATTGTCTTCTTTAACTCCACTTCATAAGTTTGGTTTAAAGTTTCTAAAATATTCAGTTTTAAACAAATTATCTGACCATTCTTTTTGTGTCATTTCCTATTCGATTCTCATAAAAAAGGTTATCCAAAAAATACTCCATTGTCCATATTTAAATGCGTATTTATACCGCTTTCATTAAGTTGCATTTTAGTATTGTCCTAATTAGTTTTTAGTTTATTCATTTACATTGAGTGAAAGGCAGGAGCAACTCATGGCTTGTGTAACTTCTACTTGTTGCAATATAGTTGTGAATTAAAGCCTAGTTTTTGAGACGAGATTGCATGTGTTTATCGACCACAATATTATTATTTTAACTGATTTCGAAACACAATTTAAGCTTCCTGAATCTCACTATATTCTTTATCGTTTTGTTTGGTTTTTCTTTAATTTTCGACTTGCGAGTTTGGAAAGTTCATGATAAAAAAATTAATTCTTTTAAATTATTGTCTTTTTATTTATACTTAACAGGAATATATGATCCTCCTACTAATATTGTCAGATATTAGGGGAAGGATAGTTGTCGTGCGGGCTCGCTCGCAAGGCCTGTTCAACACCACCCCCATTTGCTGGCAATGTTGGACCTCTAGATATAACATACAACCTGCAATTGTGGAATGTGCCTTCAGGTGAGTCAGTAATGTGGTCAGATTGACTGATAACGTTGAGTCCCAAGCTGAGATAGTTTTACAGTATTTCTGTCCTGCCTTCTCCAGAAATTCCACCATAAGTACAAAATGTGGGGGTGGTTACCAGTCATCATCCCTCATCCTCGATATCTTGGAAAATCAGCCCATGCGACCAAAAAAAGTGCGACCAAAATAATGCTGGTACAGGACACAGAATAGATATTTGACTGGAAAACTGTGTCTGTATATAAGCCTGAGATATTTAAGGACAATCACTGATCTAAACGAATAAGCAATGAANGGGATGATGACTGGTAACCACCCCCACATTTTGTACTTAGGCATTGTTATGTTCTTATATTAATTAATTAGTAATTAAACAATTATGATTTTCTTTTGAAGCAAAAGTCAATAATTAGTAACAAAGAATTAGAAACCCCACTTTAAGTGGGGGTATTACAACACATAGTGGTAGAGAGTAGCATCACAATTCTAAGTGCTTTTGAACAATTTTAGGAAGAAAGTAGTGGTGGAATTTCTGGAGAAGGCAGGACAGAAATACTGTAAAACTATCTCAGCTTGGGACTCAACGTTATCAGTCAATCTGACCACATTACTGACTCACCTGAAGGCCTTGCGAAAGTCTCTGTAACAAAAGGCAAAATGAAATAGAGAAAATTGAAAAAATTTGGTATTTAGTGGTCGTGGTGAGAGGTCGAGGTATAAAAACGTTACGACAGCAATCTTGAATTAAAAAAGAAGAACAATTTAAAAAACGCGAATGTCTTAATGAAAGAGTCGTTTGGGAAAACTCAAGTTGTACGAGAGTAAATGTGCGATCATTCAAGTAGAGATGTCAACAAATGAAAAGGTAAATACAAAATGTATGAGATGATTAAGCAGACTCCACAAATCACAGAGAGAATTACAGTTCTCTTTGTAGAGTCTGAACTTCGCTGTACATTTTGTTGGAGGCGAGTTGGTAGACCTGATAAATAGAAACTGCATTCAATGAAATTGGAGAGATACAGGTTTTGAGTAACTGGAGAAAGCTTCTTTTAAAGATCGAGTCGCCCAACTTTCATCTAACTTTTTCTTCTTCTTCAAATATATTCTGCTTTCCTCAGGGTAGCTGCTGACTGAACCAATTATCTCGATTTCATTCTATCTTGTGCATCCTCGCGGCTTACTCAGACTGACTTCAATTCTCACTCATGTTGTCACTCAATCTTCTCTTTGGTCAGCCTCTTTTCCTCCTTGCAGGTGTTTTCATGCCCATAATTCTTCTTGTCACATGTTCAGCTTTTCTTCTTTCCAAGTGTCTATTCCTCCTTAAGCGTGTTAACTTTTTCTTACTGTAATCCGCGAGTGTTTTGTATGTGTATGAGATGGAGGTCAGTTGCAAAGGATGGAAGACAATCCACTTGGGTTATTTATTAGGTTATTTAGGTTATTTATTCTGATGATCATGGCAAGTAAATAACTTTTAAGTTGATAACTTTTAATAAGAAGAAGTGAAAAGGCAAACATTATTTTGCTATGTATAGCTCACCTGCCCATGAGGGGAACATCTTCTGAGGTTTCTGGAATATTCTTTGCCGCAAGCATGAAAAACACTGTCAATGCTAAGAGATTGGTCACCCCAATAACCATTCTTTCTCCACAGTCAGGTGGAGCAAGGAAGATAAGTGTCATGAGTAAAGATGTTAACATGCAAGGGGCAAATAAATACACAAAATAATAGAAAACGTTTCTCTGAAGATGAAAAAAGTAAGTTATTGTCCCTTTTGGTATGTTGGGAAAATTGCGGTCCACTCGTGAGCTATTGACGTAATAGGCGTCAACCATTTTCCATGCTGTGTTTTCTGAAAACAAATAAAATTTTAAAAATTACAATCTGCGGGTGACCAGCAAATCATTTTCTACGTATCTTTTAATATTTCAAAAGAAATTAAAAAAATGACAGGAACACAACAAAGGCAATTATAAATGATACAAGGAGATTACACTGCTGTGCTCAACCAGTTAATTAAACATTGTCGTAAGTACAGGCACTCTTTTGGAACAAAATGTAAAGAGTCCAAGATTGCTTATTGATCTTCATTATTTACTTCTTACTGTTCACAATATGTTCCATGCTTGTTTAATTTAAGTTTCCTAATTTTGAAAAAAATGGGAATTATTCTGTAAGGAATAAGAAGCCCTGAAATTTTCATCTAAAAGGAAAACAATCGAAAATTGTCTCCCTCGTAAATGTAATAATAGTGATGTTAATAATAATAATAATAATAATAATAATAATAATAGTAATAATAATAATAATAATAATAATGATGATGATGATGATGATGATAATGATAATGCCCCTGCCCTAGTTGACCTGGGTAAATCTGGCGGAAACAGTGGGAAAAGTTGAACTTGCCTTAATTGGCTGGCTTAACTTAGTACTGCCTAGAACTGCTGGAAAGGGACATCGACCCCACAGCCCTGTGTAGTCAAATTGCTCTGATAATTACACCAGGCACCGACTATCATTGTCAATAAGTGGCGTAGCGTCATAAGACGTATGACCTCTGATCTTAATTGAGTGGTGGGGTACACGAACTAGTTTTGCCTGGTAATTATGAATGGGCTACATCAAACATTACCGCCCAAACCGCAGACTTGCCAGTCGGTTGCATGACCTCAACCAGTTGTGCATGTCCCGAAAGGGCTGACACATCACGCATTTCTGTTTAACGGACGGGAGTAGTGGGGGGGGCATCATATCTAGGTGTCGTGAGCGTGGATCTCTTGTTCTGAAGGGCTGAGTACTGAGTTCGCACTTTGTTACTCAGTCCTGAGGTCTTGGGTGAAGCCTCGCTACGGAGACCGTTTTAAGCAGAATGGGTCACCTAAACTAGGAAACTTAACCAGGCCCTACCTGCGAGGTCATGTGTTTTATTTTTATTACCATCTATTTATCACACACACTTAGGTGTGGTGCATGCACGCAGCTTACCCTTATCGGACTGGGAGTTTGCTGGGGTTTCTACCCCTCGTCCCCTTGGGCTCGTACTGCTCCACCACTCAATAATTTTTTTTCAAACTTCATGGGTTTTTTTGTCTAAAATCCTTAACAAAAAAATATGATGCAATATCAACAGCACTAAAATACATATCAGTTTATCTAAGACAGTAAAATTCGTCTTGCAGTCCTGATACAGAGTGAATTGCTAACAAAGCTTAGTAAAATGTCAAAATTCCTTTTTCTAACCA
>RDPX01000595.1:56638-75195 GCA_003991215.1 Morbakka virulenta | reverse complement strand
ATGGGCAGTTGGAGTTATCAATAAGGAATTTCTTGGCTGGATGCCCTTCCTGACGCCACTAGCCAACTAATGGCTTATTCTTTTGTTAAGTTCCAAAGTCGCCCCCTCGGGGAATTGAACCCGGAACCTCTTGGTTACGGTGCAGTTGCACTAACCATTAAGCCACGGCCCCTCGTTCCTCGTTCTTCAATACAGCTATTAATTGTAAGTCTATGCTAATATAATACTATTTCACGTACCTCTTCCTCGAGTTAAAGGAATATTTATAATTGAACGTACTTAATAAAAGAATCAAATTTACCACTTGAAATGTTCTTTCTATTTTGTAAAGAACTACTTATCCTACTTCCAAAAATAAATATAAATTATAAATATAAAACTACTGATCCTACTTCCAAAAATAAATATAAATTCTTATGTAAATTTTATTGGCCATACAGTTTTTAAGGAAAATTCAACGCGAGTTTGTTCTATCAACGGTTTTTGTGGCTAGTTTTCGAATAGCTTCCACTAGCCATTTTCGGCAAATAAACCTGAAAATTAATTTATTTGATAACAGTGGTTCTGTAAAATTGGGTTAACCTACTCATTTGTAACACCACTAATTTGCAGGATAAATTGTTACGTAAATAATTACTTTTTTAAAAAAGAAAATACAGCCAATGGAAGCCCGGTCGTTAGTTATAGCCAGCCTATCTTTTAATTTTCATTTCTAATAAAGCTAAAAATTGTTTTCCGAGAATGTTCAGTTCTACTCTTCATCGCATTTCAGCTTAGCTTTCGTCTGTTTATTTCCGTTCTTTATAAATGGGTCTAGTCTTGATTGTCAAAAGATGAAGATGTATTCATACGTGGTAGCATCCGCTAGGTGGTGTTCCATACGAAGAGAAAGTACTAAATATCAGAATGAAGCAATGATACGACTCAAGAAGAAATGAAAATACAAGTTTTCAGAAACATGCAGTTTCGTGTTTGCACATTATTCAAACGATATGAACTTTTTTCAAAGGACCATTACAGAAACAAGTTTTAGACACCAATGTTAAGTAACTATTTTAGTGCTTTTGGGGATATGTTCTAGTTTCAATATTTTAAACATAAAGTTCTTGTTATGTAAAATTATTCTTGTTAGTTCTAAAACTGTAGAAATTTGGTTCAGTTTATCATCATCCATGCTGATAACACTACCCTGTACTCTGGCATTGAACACAAGGTAACTCAGCAGGAACGAGTCAAACTTGAGAAAACTTTTGACTCTGACTTTCATATTGTCAGATAATGGGGGAAAAAGTGGCTGTTTTTTTCAACGTGGCTAAAACGCATCTGATGCTATTCAATAGAAAGCAGAACCCTTATCCTCCTCCAATATTTATGAATTATCATTCTATCTCATTCACCAGGACTAACCCTGGTGAGCTTTCTCCTCCTCTTGAGGAATGTTCATCAAAAAGGATACTTGGTCTTGTCATTTTCTCCAAATCTTTCTTGGTGTTCCCATATTCAATCTCTTGGCAAGCCTGCTGCTAAAAAGGTTAATTGTCTCTATTGTGGTGAAGATTATCATACATCTAAGGCCATCTTATACCTCTATAAGTCTACGATCCCCCCTTGCATGGAGTAATGATGCAATATCTGGACAGATGCTCCATCATCGTGTTTAGAGGCTTGTTTGTAATTTGATAGGTCCTATTCTTGCTGTTACTCTTAAACCTTTGTTTCTTTGACTTAATATCGCTTGTCTTGATCTTTTCAATAGGTATTATCATGGGAAGTGTTCGAATAAGGTTTCCTCTTTAGTACCAACTCAGTTTGTCACATCTTGTGTGAATAATTTATTTCAAAGTCTTCATCCTCGTCCAGTTGTTGTCCTTCGTTGCAATAAATCTCTATAAAGTGAACCATTAAGAAGAACAAAAAACCGTATAATTTTAAGTCATTGCAGTTTTTTGTGCATTATTTCCTTTTGAAGTAAAAACTACGAGACTTAAAAGCAAACAACGAAACAAGATACTTTGATTCAACCCAAAATACAGCAAGAACTTCAGTACCGAATCGGACATAGGTTCATTACCCTTATCGACAAAAAATTCCGTCAAGATCACACGCTATGGAAAATCTTCAACCGAAAAATATCAAGATTAGTTACAGCTGCATGAGCAACAAAAGCAAATTATTGACATCCACAACAAGCAGAAACTTTACTCGTAAAAAGGTAAAAATACGCTACAAACAGTACAAAGTGCAACAAGACGTACAAAGGCTGACAAAAGAGCACATGTCCGCTTAACGGTAATTGTCTGCAATCAGTTAATTTGTTATCTGCCAAGCCACCATAACATGCAAAGACAACAACGCTACTGAAAAATACACTGGACTCAAGGAAAACAAATTTAAGACCAGGGACAGAAATACAGAAACTCGACGGAACTCAGCAAACACATCTGAATACTTAACGGCAACATCGACCTCATAACCACTTGGCGAATTCTTCCTTCAAGCCAATCCCACAGCAGTACAAACGAAAGCTGCAGCCTTTTGTTTGTACTGTTGTGGGTCTCTAATAGGTCTCAAAGAAAGAGTTCTTATTATCTACCGCCCACAACTGACTACCTTAAACATAAGAGACGAACTTGCCTCTTCTTGGAGCCACCTAAAAAAGCCATTATTAATGAACACTTCAGCAAATCAACTTAAATTGTAAACAAAATATATGTTGTAAGTTGAAATATTTTGGTTGTGCGTCTCCTTGGGACTGATATATACATATATATATATATATATATATATATATATATATCAGAAAATAGGCTTAAAAGTGATGGAAAGTAGTCTTTTGACTTTTTTCTCTTTATTATGTATTAAATATACATATTAAATATACATACCTGCACGTATATGAGCAATTCAACTTGAATATTATTAAGTATAATGATCAACTTTATTCTACTAACCAGTGTAATTTTGTAGAATGTGAGCTATATCATTTCCTTCCACAAGTAACAGTTCAGTTCCAATATATGTCCACGATGCAATATGAACTGGACAGAACTGTTCATCGAATGGAAAAGAGCGTACTTTCATTTTGCAAAAACTTTTAAGGAGAACATTTGAGTACCAAATTACGTTTCCATCGTTAGAGATGTGAATTGGGCTTTCCATTCCAAGTTTTCTACCGGTATAGGTCATTTCAGCGCTACAAAAATAAAAAATCAAGAGGAAGAGACAGCAGAAGTGAAAAAGAAGTAAAACTCGTGAAAAATGCTCCTGTGTGAAAAGGGGGCAGTGACCAAAAAGTTTGAACAACATGAAACAGTAACCACCAAATAGTAAAAATTTGTACATTACACCTACAAATTCCAATGTCGATTATTTTGGGCTTCACTAAAAACTTTTTCAAATTACTGGCATTCCAGCTCTTAAATAAATGGCCCTTGTATTAATATCAACCTCAACAGTAAAATAGTGCCACGAAAACAAATTCTAATTAACTAACTTGAGATAGCACCATTTCCTGACATTGTTCTTTGTATATATTTTAACAATCCCTATTGAAGTCATATTACATATATATATATATTTTATTACGCTCTGCATTTATGTATCGAGCACTCTAATACGGTTAACCGAATCGAATGTACCATATATATATATAAGTTGATATATATATAGATAATATGATAAGTTAAGCTCATTTAATATACATACGAATGGAAATTAAGAGTTTGAAGCAGGCAAAACAAATAAATGTCCAGAGTTAGAAAACTTTAAACGTTATATTTCGTCGATAAAACTACCGACTTTTTCAGATATAAATTTCTAAGCATATGCTGAAAAAGTCGGTCATTGTATCGACAAAATATATAGTTAAAAGTTTTATGACTCTTAACCTTCATTTTAGTTAGTTGCCTCAAACTCATAATTTGTATTCGAAAATAAATAAATAAACATGAATATATATATAAAATTGTTCCGTATGTAGCCTGATAAGTAGATCCATAAAACTTGAATTTGCTACATGTCCTTTTGTTATCTTCCCTTTTCCTTTATATAACGTTTTGACTTTCTTCGACCACTCTATACAAACTTTGTATTCAACACATTCCTCCTCTTCTCTCTTTTCCTGTCCCTCCTCTCTCTCTCTCTCTCTCTCTCTCTCTCTCTCTCTCTCTCTATATATATATATATATATATATATATATTTATATATATATACAAATATATACAAATATATACAAATATATACAAATATATATATATATACACAGAGAGAGAGAGAGTACATATATATATGTAAGGAGTAGGTGACAAAAATCCGGACTTACAGTAAGTCAGGATTTTTGAAAAAAGTAAAACTAACACATTGAATTTTTAGTGGAAAACAGATCGTCATTGTATTTTAATTTGCTTTTATTACATCATTTATCCACATATTTTTCCTCAACTTGGGAATTTTATTACAACCATTACCTTAGTAAAACGGTATTTCATTTATTGTAACACGTATGGAAAACTAAGATGATAAAGATCAAATGTCGAAGCGTCAATAAATATTTGTGTTCACTTTGTGATAACCTAAAAATTGTTTAACACAAAATGAGGAAATATTTTTTTGTGATTTACATAGATATATGCATATATTATAAAACTGATGTTAAATTCTTTTTTAAGCACTTTTTTACAACCACAACTATATTAACAAAAATAATAATTATAATAATTTAAGCATCATCTCTTTTCATTCAAACAGCTCATTACAGTTTCGCACCTTATCTCAATTACACGACGGACGAATTAAATGAGCTTACATTTACATAAAAAAACTAATTCTAGTGAACTCCCTTCTTCAAGTCATCAATTATAAATGTAATGGGAACATGTAATAGCTTTCTCTATAATTTGTTATAAAATTGTCTGATAAATAAGACATAAGTATTTGAAAACATTTTTCAAGTTGTCCGTATCTTTCAAATAAGAATCCAGAGATGAAATTTTGATTAAAATAAGTTTCAAATCTTTACCTTTATCTTTCACAAAGTCATTCAAGTGATCGTAACAAATGTTTTTTAATTAACGAGGTTTGTCTCACTGTCAGCTCATCGATATATACTTTCAAAGAGTCACCATTATTAAATCCGGTCGCAGAGTGCGTCGGAAAAGTTGTTCCGTGTTCACATAGCCAGGACAGTCCACAAATAGTTTTTTTGGAAGAAGAGAGGATTGTTGAAATGTCGTACACAATTGAGTTGAGTATCTAGTTATGTTACCATGTATATTTTCGATGCTTAACAGCCAAACAGATGTTAAGAATGTGGTGCTGTGCATGCGAGTCTTCATGACATAAGGGGAAGAATTCTTTTGCAATCAACCCCTACCTTTTAAAGTTCTTATTAATAGGGAGACAAAGTATCAATTGTTCTTTCAAAAAAGGAAATAGATTTTGGGACAGAGTTCACCACCATATTTCAGGAACTGATGTTTGTTTAATTTCTATCAACCACTCAGAGTTTGGACATACTAACAGGGAAACACACTAACCATCGCTAACAATTCTAGCTTAACTAAGAAGACTGAAATTTTGCCCTTTTGAGTATCCTGTACCATGCATGAGAAAAAAGGTAAAAAAACTAGGGAAATTTTCAAGAGCAAGATTTACAATCGATTATTATTGTTTGGAATAAAACTGTTTGAAAATAAAAAATCTTTAAAATATTGCATATATCCTTTCCTCTTTTCTAGCTATGACAATTACAGTCACACAGTGTTTTACAGGGTTCTTCTATGTTTTTGCAAGAACAGTTTTTAGTGCAGTTAGATTTTTTACAATTTTATTTCAAGAACATGTCCCAGCAACTTTTCAGTATTGATCAGAGGAAGGGGAGTGTCCCATTAATGAGACCCTAGCCAAAGTATTGAGCAGATGGTATGTTGGGTGATTTGACAAACGAATTGGTCCGTATAATACACTGAAAGACCCCTCGCAAGATTTTGTAGGACACTAAATTTTTGGTTGGGGGTTATTTGTTAAACTTCCTTTTTTTGACAGAAATATCTTCTATTTTGCTCAGTTGGTTTTTGGAGTGTTTATATAGTTTCTGCCTGATATAACAAAACTTTCAAAATCTCCCATCGTTTGAATATCATCTTCTATTAATTCTTTAATCGCTGCACAGAACGACAGCGTAACACAAAATCTGTAAACTTCTCAATAAAACTATTCCACACCTTCCATGCGCTCACCTTTTGCGAAACCAACTAACGTTGTAGTTGCGTCACATACTGCGAACGAATGAAAGAATGGAGGACCTTTGCAACGATTGGGACCCAAAGATGCATGTTTTAAGCTCCTGTCTCAGTAAAACCCCAAAGGCAAATCACGACAACATCTGTGCTAGTAGCCTTCAAGTGGGTGCATGAAAAGCCTTGCATGGATGCACCTTTAGCATGTAACAATATGTGTTTACTTCTTCGTGACAACGAAGTGCTATATTTTCAGTGCGTACTGTAGAAACGTGAACAACAACATCATCCTCGGATGTGCTCTTTACCATCAAGTGGAGTAAGAAACGTAACAGATTCGGTAACATGTCTGAACAATTCTGCCTTGTTTTCCGAGTTTGTAGTAAATTCCTTCCGGTTTCTGGGGACATAAGACTCTGATACAATAGTATCGCCCACCGTCCCGGGCATAATTATTGTCATGAAAATGGTCCTTGCTATAGTGCCTTGACTCAAGTAAAATATTGAATATAGCACTATGAAGGTGTTTCAATCAGGACCAACAGAAAATTTCTGGTTTAACGGTATGCAGCATTCATCTTTGTAAAATTTTGTCGTGCTTTTAAAATTCCGTCAAAAAAGGACTAAAAATGACCAAAAAGGCCAAAAAGAGCTTAAAAATTTCTTTTTAAAGGCTTTTAATTTTTTTCAGACTATTCAGAATCGCCATCAAATTTTCGATTCAACGATGTACCACATGACCACATCCAGATAAAAAAAACATCATTCTTACGGCTCTGCTTTGGTGCTTGTCAAAAGGGGGTAAAACACTAGGTCGGGGATGGAGAATATTTTGTGCTCCGTGCAAAAATCAGTGTATTATGATATGATAAATATCCCTGCGAACTTTCAGAGCTCTAATCAAATGTGAAGTATCGTGATGTATTTTCCCTTATGATCCCGCATTATTTGCAACACTTTGGATCTTTCACGTTGACAACTGAAATAGCTGATGAAGCTCTCATGATATTCCAATGCTGCGTTTTCTTATCAAATATTAAGGGAACAAAAAGAATTTTGCCTGTCATTTTCGTTTTCTCTTTGTAGTCGGAACAAGTATTCTACCTAGTATTTCATATTTCAAAATACTACTCAGGGCCGATGGAACTAGTTCAGTAGTTGTGTGCCAAATTTAAGCATACGTTTATTAATAAAAAAAGCTTGAAGTTTATTATTGGAAATGGATTTATGGCAAGAGAGACGCCCTAACCCTTTAACGCGGTAAACATTATTTTCGCTAACAGCTCGGCAAACGTTCGGAACAAAATGAAATGCCCTATTTTCGAGTGTTGAGATTTTAAGAGACAGAGCAGTTGCATCTTTTGAGCTTTGACTGCCGTAATTTTTAAAAAAATTAAGGCTTGATTTTTAAATAGTGGTGCGGCTCCTCCCAGCCAAGTCCCACCTGTTCCGTCGACCCTGCTACAACCTGAATACAAAAGATATTTAATTGATTCTGAAAAATTAAAAGTAAAGTACTTGTTCATCAGTATCAAATCAGGAACCCAAATCTCGTTACCACTGAAAGACACTTCTTTAATTCCACCATATTTTGATGGATCCCATGTCAATCGAGAATCAGTCCAGCTCTTTAGGAAGAAAAAGTGCAATGTCATTTTTAATGAACCTTTAAGTCTAGGTTAAATTACTTCTAGTTTTCATTGTTGTTAGCTGTAAAGTAGATCTAATTATCTAAATTTTCTTGATGTTATACTGCCTTCTGTTTCAAGTAATCTAGCTAAATTGTACTACATTGGCAGAATATATGCTTGTGTGTGTGTATTTGTGTCCATGTGTTTGTGTGTTTGTGTGTTTATAGGGTGTGTGTATGGTTAACATTTTCACTAGCTATACATGCCTCTGTAATAAAGTAACTATCTTGAATTCTTATCTTAAAGGTAAAACTTGCCACAGTTGCAACAATAGATTTTAGGTTCAGCAAAAAAAACGATATTTCGATCGCCTCTTTGGTTTCTTCAGCATTGCTTTTATCCTTCAATTTACATTATGTAAGAGAATCGAGTTTAACATTCAACATTTTGAAAATCCCTTAACGCACCTTACATCACGTTCTGTCTTTTTCCTTTCATCAAAATACAGCTTGGATTATTCAAAGCTAAAAGCACGATTGAAAACGGATTGACCTTACAAACATATTGTTTTCTGAGATTTGGGCTAGAATTTTATTAAGTCTTTGTACCACATTAAATGTTTTTGCAAAGAATAATAGGCCTGACATAAAATGGAATGTTTTTACAATACCATTAACGAGAAAGACATCCAACATTAAGAGAGTACACTAAATTTCGAAGACAGTAGAATTTTTGATAATTTTACATAGAATGATTTCCATTACAATCCAAAAGAGACATTGTAGCTGTTACATTTGTTTCCAGCTTTCTCACTACTACATCAAAAGCGCCGCTTTTCTCTGTTAGCTTCTGTTTACGATTCCTCACTTATGTAGATATAGTTTTGCTTCAGAAAGCTTAGGATATTACACTGTTTTGTCAGCTTGATTTTTGAAACATGTTTTAAAAGTGATTTTTTTGTTAATAGTTAAGTCAGTCCCTCTTGTAGTGTCTTTTATTTCACTTTGTGGTCTTGGAAATTTTAAAGTGTGGATTTTGTTTTAGCATAGCAGGCAGAGAACAGAGAAAAATGATTAACAAAAGGGAGCTTATGTAGAACTAAAACACGCTAGAAGAATTTACCTTTCCAGGTAATTGGAGAAGATTAACCATTTTTATTGATGTAAGGCCGTTAAACTGCTGTGTTTTCGTATTCTAAAGAGATAGCTTTTCTGACTGACTGCAACAGCAATGAGTACAAAGGAATAATTGTACCAACTTAAGGAAGTTTTCGGTTTTCTAATCCAATCCCCTATTCAGAACTATTAGATTGAATTGTTGAATCTGATTGCTCTATAATAAAAGATAAATTTGAGAATCTTTTGTTAGTACATTTACGTTTGCTTGACTTAGTTAACCGTATGAAGCTTTTGGAAAACTTGTTGATCCCAAGGAAAAAGAATCATTGCTTTGCCTTAATTTTGCAAGTGTAATGAGGTACCAATGGATATCTACAACCAATCAATAAATCATTAGAAAAACACTGGCATTTATTGTTTTCAAATGAAAGAACATGAATATTGGGTATTGTAAGGGACTTCGGAAACTTTATGAGGAGGAAAGAGATCCAAATGGCTCCAAGTTACTGGTGTATCTGAAATTAAGAGTCTTTTAAGACATGCTGCTAGCCTTTGAACTTTTGTTGGTTTTAACGTCATTTCCCCCCGTAATTGGGGCTCGTATGGTGCCCTTTAGAGGGACTTTTTTTGGCAGTGAGGAATTTCTTCGCCAGATGCCCTTCCTCACGTAAACCAATGGCTTTTTCTTTTGTAAACTTTCAAATTCTCCTCTCCTGCTTGGGTAATCGAACCAGGAACCTCTTGGTTGAGGTGCAACTGCCCTAAACATTAGGCTACTACTCCTTCGAATGTATTAATAGATTACTTTTATTAATAAAGGTACCAGAAAGCAGTTCCATAAGTCAGGTGGTTTTAAAAGTAAATAGTGAAACAAAGAACTGAGCATATTTTGCACGACCTTAAGTGGCAGATATGGGAAAAATGACGGTAGGAATAAGGGCCTGCACAGCCACAAAAGACACCAGGCCCAAGCAAATGTTCACGCCACAACTCCATATACTCCATTACTCCACTACTCCAAAGAGATAGTGTTACTTAGTTGGCCCTCATATTGTTTTACGTTTACTTTTGCATTTGCCATTTACTAAAACTTTAGATTTTGAGAGGAAAAAGTGTTGTCATGTTTTTAACGTCTGGTCCATTGTTGTTCGACCTGGATAGCAAATTAGAGTCAATTGCGGCATGCGTAGAATTAAATCCAATCCGATACAGCTAACTCCATGTGAATACATTTTTAAATGCATGCAACTGTGACTACATTCTTGGATTTCCTGTTAGGACGTCATTTTAACTCCATTATAACCATTGCAAATTTTCACATTGAATGGAAAATTGCAAGAGTACCTTTGTTAAAACCAAATATTCATTTCTTTTAGAAAATATATTTGCACACATTTTTCCTTCATTAAATTACTTAACGTTTAATCAGCACATAGAATGTTTGTTTGCCCGATTTGAAGAACGGCTAAAAATTTGATATTTCCAACACTTGCATAAAAGCTACCAGTGTGATGCGCATTTTTCAGTAATGTGTAAATATATATTTATATACAATATCCACAAACATAATTTAAAGCCTGAACTCAATACAAAGGACGAATATCGAAGCAGGGCCTTAACAATAAAACTATCATTGTATTAATCACATTAATCGTCATACAAACTTTATAGATATATATTACTTGTAAACATTTTAACATTGTAGAAAAAGTTTTTTTATGGTTTTTCTTTTCAGTATTTTTCGTTATAAGTTGTAATTAATAATGCTTAATTTTCATTTTATGTTTTAGCAGTGGATGGATGCAAATCCGAAATATATTCTTTATATTCTTTATATAAAATAATGACTCATTATTGGTAACCAATCTGGAATAATTTATTTACTTTGTTTTATCTCAAATTAATCACAGTTACTTTTGCAAATGGTAGTATTAATGAAAAGAAGGTGTAAATTTTCTGACCATCTTTGTAAGCAGTCTTTCAAGAGTGGTATTTTTGTAGTCCACCAACCATTTGTTATTTCTTGTTTCACACAACTTTTATAAAAGGTATCCTTTTAAGTACAAAATCGTACAGTTATTAATAGGGCCCTCAGTAATAAAAATAAATAGATAAATGACAAATTTTCAGCACACACAGTTAAAATATAAAAAACAAAAAAAATAATTTTTTGATTAATAAGGGGATTAAAGCTATTATAGAGTAATAAAAATAAACTAATTATAAACATTAAACTTAATTTTAAACAATTTAACAAATTTAACTAATTTTGCCATCGAACAGGATATACCTGCACAACGTAGACACTTGCAGCAAATACCTGAGATTTCTCTTCCTAAAATAAAAAAACAACAAAGTAATACTCTTAACAGCTAAATGATATTGAAAATATTAGGTAAAGTACACACTAAGTTATTTTATTACTTAATACAAAAATAATCTAAATCACTACTTTTTGCTTCGAGAACGACTAATGGGCATTCAGTAATTTTCTTAAAAACAAATGAAATGACTTGAAAACAGAGCTTTCTGTATTGTCAGTAAGAAGTTATTTTCAGTATGATTTACAATACAAATTGAAATTAGTATACAAATACAGACACACACACACAAGAACACATGTATACTCAGAAAAAAGCAAGTCATTTCTTAGAAACTTTTTAGCTTACTTTAAAGCTACTTCCTCCAAACAACGTCTTAACAAGTATCAATGATTTAATAGTAACTAAGTACCTTTCTTACCAAAATCTTGTTGAGCAGTTGCTTGCTAGTCGCAGAAGCTTGATACACGGCACCACAGGACTCGATAAGAATATGTCTGTTGACTTTTGACAGTGGTAAGGGTAATCCCTTTCTCCTGGCGTTAGTCATCACTATACTGGTGCCACCTCTTCCTGGGTCTTCCTGTTGGTCTTACAGCGTCTGTTGTGTACCTCATGGCTTCTCGTGACACATGATCAGTCCTCCTTCTCATCATATGGTCATACCATTTAAATTGCATCAATTTAATTTTGTCTGATATGATTGAGATTTTCAAATCATTGCAGAGATTTTCATTACCTTTCTTATCCTTACGAATTACACCATGTATAAGACGTACCATGCGCATGCCCACTGCTGTTATCCGTGACATGTTCCTCTTACTGATAGTTCATGTTTCTGCGTCATATAGGATAGGTTGCAGTGTTTCAGTGTGTATAATTTTCTTGGCTTTGAGGCACGTTCTTGTCTTTTAGTAATCGGTAGAGACAGCAACATTCTATGAGAATTGATTGAGTCGTCGTGGGATTTCTGTCTATCAAACCATTGTCACCCACGGTACTACCAGGATATTTGAAAATTGTTACTTGGTTTAATGCAACATCAGATAGTACTATCCTGCAGTTGACAGATGAGGGACTCAAGATCAGCACTTCAATTTTCTTATTATTGAGGGTTAGACCGTATTTGGAGAAGGTGTTATCCTATTTCAACACTTTAGCGTGTAATTCATTCTTGCTTTTGAGCTAGTTAAGGGATGTCATCTGCATAAGCTAATATGTTCAACTAAGTATACGTATAAAATTAATCAAGGTTAGCATCATAGGGGTTATGCACATATGGGAAAACAACAACAATAACTGGAGTATTTCGGAATTTGTTGTTACTTCATTAGTACAAATTACAGGGTAAAGAAAATACAAAAGGAAAATAAAAGTTATTCAAACCGATAAAAAGGAGGCTCCTGAAATGATACTTCTTCTTTCTTCTTTTTCTTCGGTCTTCTTCCAACGTCAAGTTGGGTCGGCCGCTCGGCATTTCTTCTTTCACACGGTCCTATTGCCTGCATCGTCCTCCTCAGCGCTAACTGTTTTCATATCAACCCGCAGTCTGTTTCTCCATCTCACCTTCTGGCGCCCTCGACGTCTTTTTCCAACTACCTGGTGATGTTACACTAGCTTCACAATACTTTCCTCCTCTCTACTCATCAGGTGTCCAAACCAGCAGAGTCTAGCTTCTTTAGCCTTTCTCCCCACTTCGACTACTTTGGTACGTCTTCTCAAATTTGCACTTGTTCTGTGCTCCCACAGAGATACTCCAGTCATCCATCGCACCATTCTCATCTCTGTGGTTTTCAGCTTCCTTTCTTGTGCTTTCTTCAATGGCCAGGTTTCAGCTCCATAAAGCATAACAGGTCTAATGCCTGTCTAAAAGAAATACCTCTTGAGATAGAGTAGCACCTTCTTGTCGCAGACAACTGCACTATTCTCAGACCATTTCCTCTAGGCACTCCCAATTCTTACCTTGACTTCTTCCTCACAACCTCCTTTCTTTTCAATGATAGAACCTAAATACTTGAACTTATCCACTGTCTTTATCTCCTCTCCATGGAAATCCACTATAAATGATACTACAAATCCACAAATGCTTAAATGCCGACAACAGTGCCATAACTATTTTAAATAAACAACGTAAAGTAACAAAATTGCAACCATTTTCAATGATAATAGATTTGGAAAAAAGATTTTTAAACAATCTAAAAAACAAAAAAAGTCGCCAAATTATTATTTATGAAAAGGATTAGGCTAGAAAATAAGACTAGTAACGATAATAAAAATTGATAATAAAATAAAAATGACAAGAACAAATAAATGAATGAAACTGATCATTATTTAAAGAAACTAAATAAGTTCGAACAAATTCATTTGAACTACGCTTATACCATCAGAATCAAACTTATGAAGGGAGGAAATTTGCTTATATTCATGATACTGTCACTCAGCAATCTTGTAAAATGTAATTTTCTTAATTATTTTAAAAATTACAAGGATATTCACAGAAATGGAGTACCAATTTAGATCTGATGCTTCTATTTCGTATTTCAGAATGGTGACCGTTAAAGAATTGTTGGAGTTCATGGCTTGTAAGACCTTATAAAGTTGATTATGGGCTGTGCTTTCAACAGCATATACTACACTAGAAGGTATTGTGTAACTGTGTTTCATGCAATGTCAGCTTGACTCCTGAAATGACATGTCCATGTCAAAATAATTTTTACAGCTTGTAGTTCTACCAACTCAGAGAAACAAGGATATCTTGAAAGTTTTTGTTTTCGTTAAGATAAAATGATATTGTAAAATCTTGGTACATACAAGTCGAATACGGATAAATAGGACCTTTGGTAATGACTGAATAAGACTATGAGGTCGAAAAGACTTAATTCTACAGTCCTGGTGTGCTTCTGTGAGTTTGGTGTGTAAAGTGATAATACGAAAAACATAGAGAGAGTAGAGAGAAAGCCCTCAAAGTTTTTTAATCAGCTGAAAAAACTACACGAGATTGATGAAAGCCACCCTTTTTTGACTGTCTGTATAAAACAATTGCAGGTCATTCGCCAATACATTTGTTCACAAATAGGAGGAGATGATAATAGGATATGAATTGCCTAAAATAAATTGTTCCTAAATGGATAGCAGACCTGTCTCTGCCATTTACTTAAAATTTTTTAGGAATTAATTTTTATACTGCATTTAGTGTTCAAAAATAGACCTTTGCATAGTTGAATCATAAATAACAAATTTTGTGCCAAATTCTTGCACTGTAATTATGGCTGAACACAATTTCAGTTAATAACTAATTTATACGAAAAACTTTTGTCGAATATATCGTTAGGGTAACCATTCGCGGAGGGTGGGAAAGGTTGGAGCTGTGGGCTTGTTCGACCACCCACCATTCCTTGTATCTCTCAGCATCACTCTTTTCAATAATTTTCTTGTAGACAACACCTTAGGAATACTCCTTTGCAAAAGAGTTTCACTGATCTTGTGGGAGTAAATTAAGTTATAAGGATTAGTGTCATTATTCAGGCGTCAGAAGGAATTTTGTAATGTCTATTTATTAGCTGATTTTGTTATATGTGGAAAGGATTCAAATTAACTACTGATCATGTTTTATTTTTTACTTAATTGTATTTTGGTGGCTCTTACTTAGTTATGTTTACATGCTGTCTTCCAAATATATTTTTTTGTTGATTTTGGGTTGCTAATGTGGGGCAGGCTGGACCACTTGCTGTGGATAATCCAATGTGTCCCCAAGGACTTTTAATTTTAATTGTAATTATTATTTAGTCACCTAACTTTGGTTAGCCAAAAATGTCACTGTAATCAGTTAGTAAAATGGTTTTCCTTTATGATTAAGCTGTAAACTGTGCAACTGTATGAAGACTTATTATTTGTTTTGAAGATGGTTTCAAAATATAAGTGAAGATTATGCAGCAGATGACAGTGCTTAGATAAAATGTGCACTTAAAGAAGTTGAAAAAGGGAAATCACTAAGAATTGTGTCAAAGGCCTTGCAAATACTAAAGACCACACTCATTCTTTTCTGGAATGCTCATCTTACTCACCTTGAGAGGCCGCTATCTCAATAGAGGGGTAGGCCCAGTCCTTTTCTTCCAATCACCTCTGTTCATCGCGTCTTCCAACCGCAGATTTCTCTCCCTCATTCCCATTTTTCACCCTTATTCTTTTCTTGAATAATACTGCTCAAAAGGGAAAAGATAAGTTCAATTTCATGCCAAAAGATTTGTAGAGAAAAAGACAAGTGAGTTAAGGGATAACAGGTTAATATGTCAATGACATATCCATGGTGTGTAAAGCTGCTGATATTAGCAGACTGGGTAATATTTATTCTTGTATTAATGTCAAAATGTGTCAGTCATAATAAGTGTTAGGTTTGTTATCAATTTCTTCTTTGTGCATTACTACTTTATTGAATCACAAAATCATTAATTCAAAAATGTTTTGCTTCTATTTCAGGTTTTCACAACAGAAGAAGAGACACTCCTCGAAGAGTACACCTTAACTTGCTCAAAGATATTCCACAGACTTCCAAGCTGCCAGGCGCCATGTCTTTGAATATGCCACCGTAAGACACCAGATAGTTGGGAATGAATTGGAATGGGTGGTAGAGGCTGCATGACCGATCACAGTAAGCTAAGCTTACGGTTCCCAGAAGCCACTAGTATCTCCCGTGCCTAGAGATTTGATGAAAAAGCAGCTGGTGAATATTTCAGTCCTTTATGTGGAACATTGACTAAATGCAAAAATCGGAATAAAATATACAATCTTGATAAATTGGGATAACCACTGTGCAAAGTCTCCCAAAGATTATTGCTGAAAAAGGCATAAAATAAGCTTACCAGATAACAGCACAGGAATGTGGAACACTTGTAACAGCTTCCTTTTGTGTTAATGCTATGGGTCAATTACTTCCTCCAGAAATGGTATTTCGCAGGGTTAATTTTATTTCCTATATGCTAGAAGGTGCCCCAGGTGGTACGCTTGGGTTGGCAAACCCAACGCGATGGATGAACTGAGACCTCTTCCCCCAGGTCATATAGCACTTCATAAAACATATCAGCAGCAATAATGACTGAGCAGAACTTCTTGTCATGGACTATCATGATAGCCATTGTTCCCTGGAAGTAGTGGAGAATGCTCGTGAAAAGGGATTGACAATAGTAATGTTTCCAACCCACTGCTTACAGAAACTACAGCCACTTTATGTGTCAGTGTATGCTCCATTAAAGAAATATCACAGTGCGGAAGTAAATGAGTGAAATCTTAGCCATCCTGGGTGCAGGACTATCGTATATGACCTCCAAGTTTATTTCACAAGCGCCTTTTACAAGCCCTTTACAAAAGACAATGTTGTTAATGGTTTTAGGAAAACTGGTATTTTCTCACTTAGCTCATATGTTTTTACTGAGACAGACGTTTTGCTATCAACATCATTCAGGCTTCAGTCCTCCCACTGCCAAAGCATTAGCAATGACACAAATAATGAAGGATTCCAGGATGAGTTGGAGGGATATTCCAATATGCCTTTGGCTAGTCCAGCAACATCGGCAATGCTCAAGAAACCAGACCAGTGTCACCATTAGGGACCTCTGAAACTGGTAAAAGCGCAAGCCAGGGTTGTTGACCATCTTACCAGAATAGGAAAGTTTACTCCAGCTGGATTTAAGAGAGGAAAAAACAAAAAAGAGGAAGATATCAAAGAAGGAATTGCAGAGACCATCTGTTATGGTATTAATAATTATGAGGATGAAGACAGATTTAAAGAAGAGTATACCCCAAATCCTAATATTATTACAAAAATTTTTTTCAAAAATTTTAAAACGTAAAATTGCCTCTGATTTAAATTTTTAAAGAAAGAATTGCTTTTTAGTAGCATTAATCCAACTGGCATTCTGTTATCATTTGTAAAAATCTGTGAATTAGCTACAGCAGCAGAAGGGTCTTAGGGAAAAGGAAAAAAATAGACCAACCTGCCCCACCTTTCTCTGCACAACAGAATTTGCTTAATTTTATCGATTTCTCTTGACAAATTGTTAGAAGTGCAAATAAAGACAGCAGAATTAGCTAAAGCTTTTATGAGCCCAATTAAAAACTGTGTGGAACTGAATGAGTACCACTATATATCTATATGTTTAAGTGAAGGTTAGCTTTTAGAACCCATTGCTTTTAAAAGAGATGGCAGTTTTACTTCTAAAACATCTAAACAATCATTCTCTTTTTTTATAACAGTTAACACTAAGCATAGATAAATATTTGTTTTTTCATCAAATTAGTGCTGTCTTGTTCATAGGCGAAACTACCATGCTTTAGCAAAGCCAATAACCCAACTATGCAATCTCTCAATCCTGCTATCCACATTTCCTGATGCCTGTAAACATGCAAAACTAAAATCAATTTTTAATAAAGGATCAAAAAGTGATCCCAAAAATTATAGGCCTATTTCTCTGCTTCCACAACTCTCTAAAATTGTTGAAAAGAGTATTCATGGCCAAGTACAAAGGTACCTTGATGATAACAATATATTATATAAATACCAATCTGGCTTTCGTCCATATCACTCAACAGACACCTGCTTATCCTATCTGAGTGATATGATATGCTTACAGGAATGGTTCTGATTGACCTCAAAAAAGCATTTGACACCATTGACCATAAAATTTTACTGGATAAAATGGCATGCCTTTGCTTTAGTGGCTATACAATTTTGTGGTTTAAATCTTACCTTCAGGACCGATTATTCACAGTCAACATTGGAAAGGAATTTTCAAACCCCAGTAATATTACATATGGGGTACCTCAGGGGTCAATTTTTGGCCCACTACTATTCCTACTATATGTAAATGATATGGCTTAGGCTGTTGACTGTGACCTACTTCTTTATGCAGATGACTCCTGCTTAATTTTAAGACACCACAATATTGACCACATAGAGTCAAACTTAAATAAAAACTTGGAATCACTGTGCAATTGGTTTTTTGGAAAACAAATTAAATATTCATTTTGTTGAGGATAAAACCAAATCCATTCCTTTCAGACGAAAAAAATCCAAAAATATTAACAGTCTTAGCGTTAGGAGGGGTGAAATAGAAATTAAACAACACTTAGAAGTCACATACCTTGGATGTGTTCTAGATGAAAATCTTTCTGGGGAGTCAATAGGAACTAAAATACTTGAAAAAATAAATAATAGGCTGAAATTTCTGTATAGAAAACAAAGCTATCTAGATAAC
>RDPX01000595.1:44364-55487 GCA_003991215.1 Morbakka virulenta | reverse complement strand
TACAACAGTATCTAGTAACTCTTGTAGCTTTTCTTCTGATTCTGCGATCAAGATGGCATCATCTGCATATCGCAAGTTGTTAATATTCTGACCTCCTAAAATTATCCCTTGTAATGATTCCAAGTCTTTGAGAATGATTTCACTGTAAAAATTGAACAGATCCGAGCTAAATACGCATCCTTGCCGGACACCTCTTTTGATATCATTGTATGAATTAGTGTTTCCATCTACTCGCATACACGCTGTTTGCTCCCAGTATAGATTTCTTAGAATTCTCAGATCTTTTCCGTCAAGGTCTAATTCTTGAAGCAAGTTGAAAAGCTCTTTATGTTGTACTCGATCAAAAAATTTTGCGTAATCTATGAAGCAAACATAAAGATCCTTATACATTTCAGTAGCTCTCTCTGAAATCCTTCGCAGCACAAAAATCGCATTCCTCGTACCGGCATCTTCAATGAATCCAAACTGCTCTTTTCCTATTTCCGGTCTCATCTTGTTTCTTGCTCTTTTCATCAAAATACGTAGGAGAACTTTTATCACATGACTCATTAGGCTTATCGTTCCATGCATTTCGCATTCAATTGCGCCAGATTTCTTTGGTAGAGCTATAAACATCGATTTACTGAGATCCTCCGGGATGTCACCGCTGTCGTAAATTTCGTTCAAAACCTCTGTTAGTTTTTCTAAACCGTAGTCTTCAAGTGCTACAATCATCTCCAATACTACTCCATCTGGACCAGCAGCTTTATTTCTTTTCATCTTGCTTAATACTGCTCTCATTCAGATTTTAAAATTTTGGGACCTTCGATGCAGTTTCTTATCTCTGGTTTGTGGCCTCTTTCATTGGCAAAGAGATCACCTATGTATTATGTCCATCTTTCTAGTATTTTATCTTTTTCCATAAGGATTTCGCCATCCTTTGACATAATGCATCATGTGGAAGAGCATCCATTAAAACCTGTAATCTCTTTGATTTTTCTGTGCATTGTACTAGGTTCAGTTTTCTTGCTTCTTTCAATTTCTTCAAACTGCTCATTAAGTCAAATTTCCTTTGCTTCTCTGTATTTTCTCTTGATTTTTCTTGTGATCTGCCTATATTCCTCGCTATTGCGATCGGAAATTTTTTGTCTGGAACTCATTTTATCCAAAATCTCGTTGGTCATCCACTTTTTCCTTGCATTTTCACGCGTTTAGGTACTAGCTCTTTCACAGCCATTGTAGTAGCTTCTTTAAATGTTTCCCATTTCGTCTTTCCTTCATTTTCGAGTACCTCAAAGCGATTTTGAACTGAAACAGCATATTGGTTCCGCATTCTATGGTTGTCAAGTAGAACACTGTATTCCAACTTTGAGGCTGACTTCGTAATCTTGATGCTCTTCAACTTGAGCTTCAACTTACATACTTCTGGGTTATGGTCACTGCCACAGTCTGCTCCCGGGTGAGCTTTTGATTGTAAGATTGCGCTCCGATATCGTTTTTTGATGGTAATAAAATCGATCTGGTTCCTAGCATTATCTCCAGGACTACCCCACTTCCATATTCTACGTGGATGTTGTTCAAACCACGTGTTGGTGATGATCTATCCATTTGCTTTGCACCAATCTACCCACCTTTCTCCTCTTTCATTCTGTGTACCTAAGCCGAACTTCCCAACCGTTTCTCCAGCTGGTTCACTTCCTACCTTTGCATATAAATCACCCATTATGATGATGATATCAGTTGACTTCCAATACCTTTTAGCTTTCTCCAGCTTTCTCTTCTTCGCTGCTGGTAGACGTTGGTGCATACACTTGGGTGATGGCAATATCTGTTTGTTTTCCCTTCAATCTCACCAGCATAACCCTATCTGAGAAAGGGCACCACCCTAACAGGCTCTTTGTACTTCTTTGATCTAGTATGACAGCAACTCCTCGCTCGTGCTTCTCTCCGCCGGCGTGTAACACTTTGTACTCATCGCTAATGATCTCGTTATTGCCGGTCCACCTAGTTTCACATATACCCTAAATGTTGAGCTTTAATCTATTCATTTCTAGCTTTACGTTATCCAGTTTCCCACTCTCATAAAGTGTTCTCACATTCCATGTTCCTATTCTCACGTGCTTCTTCGTAATGTTGCAAAGAGTACTATTTTCAAAATATACAGAAAGAAGACAATATATATATATCTACTACTGACAACTCATGTTTTCACTCTCATAGAGAGCCAGGGATTCTAAAGGACATCTCAAAAAAAAGGATAAAATTTAAAAATATATACTTAAAACGCTTCAAAGTTTATATTTTTAAATTTAATCCTTTTTTTTCTCTCGCCCAAAACTAACATATTTTTTTTCAATTATAAAATCACCTCTGAAGGGACCATTATGGAAATAAGGTTAGTTTGACCTTTTAATGTTATCCCTGCCACTTCAATTAGGGGTGATTTTTTTTCTGTCATTATTTTTATTTTACTTCAAATTGTAATATTTTTATGCAACATTCTTTTTAGTATTAATTCGTACAAAAGTTTGTAAATTAACTTTAAATTGTAATTTATTGACTTTCTAGGCCTTTCTTTTTTGAAACATTTGTACACAGCCAGTGAAGGGAAAGAGATCAAGGCGAAGGCAGAGGTTGAGATGGCGAGATACCATCAGGAGAGACATGGAGAAGAAAGGAGTGAGAGATGAACAGACAATGGAAAGACTACTATGGAGAAGGAAGATTCGTGCTGCAGACCCCTGATCTTTGGGAACCTGCAAAGAAGAAGAAGAAGTACACATTTGTACACATGCACACACTGTCAATTTGTTGGTGCAAAACATTTTAAAAGCTAAACTCATCTAAATTCTATAAAAACAACTCCTGAGTTAAGTGGTGACTCAGTGCTTTATGGTATAGCGTTTAAGAGCAAATGTTTTTATCTAACTTAAAGTAAAAAGACTTTTGATGTAAAGGAACACAGCGCAGAATTTTGTTGCATCGACAGAGCAATTTTACTAGCAAACGTAAAAGAGTCCCTAACAAAGAAAGTGGAGTATTTTTCTTGCACTGGTTGAAGGACTAGTGCAAGCCATTTGACCAGCAGGTGTTGGGATAAGCCAGTCATGATAATATAGGCTTGGCGGGAATACTATCTTTATGAACTTGGAGTAGGGCATAAATTCTAGGGCCCTGAGATCTAAATGGTCGAATTATTTAATGAACGTCAGGTAGTAGTCTCGGTTTTTTTGCGGCTTAAAATATCAAATTCTGCGCTAATTTTAAACAGTGTGGTCATTTTCTTTGTCTTGGCTAAGACACTTAAATTTTAATAAACCATTAAGAATATTATTCTTACTTACTTAATTATTTTCATCTGATATCACTACACCAGTTCCTTTGTTAGTTCTGCTGATAAGAATATCCGGATTACGTAGTAGGTATTAGATTGTTTAAAATATTCCCTATGGATTTGAAAATCTTTTAAATTCACCGGAGAATGTGTAAGATCCATGCAATTTTTATTGAGAGCTTTTTAGTCTTGCTTTGATTACATCCAAAAAGACAGAGCAAGACTGTACACAAAATTGTTATTTAAAATTTAGCTACGGCAAAGCTTCTAACGCTGAAAAGTGTATACGGTAAAGTTTTGTGCTAAAACAGTTCAAAGTAATTGCCAGAGTCAGTGCTGCCTTCCATTTAAGGGTATTTTTAGCAATTCATCTTCAACTATCATCACTTCCATATGTAGACAAAAATAATTTATGTGCGGTCTTTAATCATTTCAAAAAGCCAGTCACAAAAAAATGGCTAGCTTTCATCAACCTTTTTTGTTTTCTTCAGCTTATCACAAAATATTGCAGAGATTCTCTCTGTCGTCTCTTAGTTTAGCGTATCGGGATGAACTCAGTTGAGTTTTGTTATCTTACTCTAAAGTCTTTGTCCAGTCGAGTGCCAGCGAAAAAGCTTTCTGTCAAATTAAACGTGATTTAAATTAACATATTCAAGTTCATTATCCTGAATTTTAATACCAGTGTCGAGAAATAAAACTTCATTAACAGAATTACTGATAAAGGATAGTTTGCTTTATTTTTCTCTCTTTGCTGAAAGAATTGCGGAAGTATAAAGTGCTTCTCTGAAGGTTGATCATATTGCCATATAAAAAAAATGTCATCAATAAATTGAAACCAAGTTAAAGGAGGTTTTCTATAGGAAGATATATTAACAAATGCATATGAAATGTCATCAACAACAGTACTCTACCACATTAAAACGTAGGAGCTATCATATAATTAGATGTATGAGTAAGAAAAACCCTAACTTTACAGTAATTTAGAGTACTGTAAAGTTAGAGTTTTTCTTACTCATACATCCGATTATAGGAAGATATATAATGCTATAAACGAGATCGTTTGGGATTACCCACAAATAAGTCAACAAAATTAAGAGCCATTAGGAAGTCAAAAGCGTCAATTTTTATTTGATGAAAAATGTGTCGAAAGTGATAATGTTGCATTTAAGTACCAGATATATAATTGCAGGTAATGAAGGAAAGTTCTCAAAGATTTTCAAAAGAATAAAAAGTCATAATAGAATGAAATGGATTGCTCTCTCATAATTTGGCGTTCTTATGCACTGATTAACTTTCCCAAGTATTGCTCCCAGAGTGACACTGATTCTTATGCACTGATTAACTTTCCCAAGTGCATTGTTACCAGAGTGACACTGATTCTCGTGCACTGATTAACTTTCCCAAGTGCACTGCTCCCAGAGTGACACTGATTCTCGTGCACTGATTAACTTTCCCAAGTGCATTGCTCTCAGAGTGACACTGATTCTCGTGCACTAATTAACTTTCCCAAATGCATTGTTCCCAGAGTGACACTGATGCATTTCCTGTACATCGGATTTAGATCTAAGCCCAATTGTTCATAAAGCTTAGTTTCTTGCAAATGAGCAAATTTTTACATATTTTGCTGTCTGTAATTACAAGTGAACCACTTTTATAAGCTGCCCTACAATTGTGTCAGCATTTTTTATATTATTAGGGACGGCTGGACATCTCAAATCCTGTTCTGCGGTCATTGACGAACGATGGCCATTTTGTTCCGGATGTTGTCTGGCAGAATACTGGAAACCCTATTGTTCCTATTGTTCTTATTGTTCCTATTGTTACTAACCCTTACCCTAATGTTGTGGCTTGAACAGAACCGCCTCACGTGGTATAGACATTTCGTATTATTTAAGCTTCTTCAAAGTAAAGGTTGTAGATTATCCCAGTGGGTCTCCTTGTTTTTAATAAGGAAGGCTTTTACTGGAGACGTAATATTTTATAAAAGCCATTGAGCCTGTTGATATATTATTTCTTACAGCGCCTGGGAGACAATAAGGGCTGGAAATTTTTCATACAGATTGTTTTGCAAGGGAACTTATGTTTTGATTATTAATATTTTGGTCATTGAAGTGAAAATATTCCAGTAACTTTAGCCTTATTTTAACCTAACTCACCGACAGCAAATTGTTCCTTGTCGAAATTTATTAGAGAGGGTCAAAAAGAAAGGCCAAGTTAAAGAACTGACCTCACTGCCGTGCTAAAGACTTTTGACGACAATTCTCAGGAAAGATTTTTAGGAATAACTCTCTAAGATTTTTGGAAAGCAAAAAAACATCTTAGATTATGTTTCAGGGTATGTGTACCATGACCAAGGGTTACAGATAGGGCAACACAGCATTGCAAAACGGTGCATAAAGCTAAAAATGTATGTTTTTATGTTAATATAACTATTAGTGTAATTAAAAAAATTGATAATAGTATTATATATACATATAATTGTATATTCTTAAATAATTTTTTTCAAATTTTTTATGCGACCATTAACAGCCAAAGTAACTAAGGTGGGGATTGAAACAGAATAAAAGAAGTTGAGTTTTTATTTTTACCTATTTTTATTGGGACACCTCTTGATTTAATGCCTGTATTTAATTTGTTTGTGTTTTTTAACGTCATTTTCCACCAGCAATTGGGGCTCAGACGGTGCCCTTCAGAGGGACTTTGATTTGGCAGTGAGGAATTTCTTGGCCGGATGCCCTTCCTGACGCCAACCAATGGCTTTTTTTTTACTTTGAAAAGTTCCAAATTCTCCTCGATAGCTCGGAGAATCGAACCCGGAACTCTTGGTTACTGTGCAGTTCCACTAAGCATTAAGCATTAAGCCACGGCTCCTCTAAATGCCTGTATTTAATACGGTGCTTTAAATTAAATATATTAAAGTAATGATTAAAACATAGAGATTATTTGTATAGGATTAATTTCCATTTTTAATTTTCAAACTATCTTAAAGTGATCTACATTATAGCGTAGGTTAATGGTATAGAAACAGACTCCACAAACAATGAGATTTTTGGTTGCTGTTTGAAAATCAAGAATATTTGGCTACATAAACAGAGACAATCCAAGATTTTGTCATAAAAAAATGATTGAAAGTTGATCTTGGTTTTCAAGTTGTTGGAAAAGATTAAGTTTGGGGTTTTATCTGTGAACTTGATGCTGCAAGTATTGTCTTTTAACATCTTTTGCTGATGCGTAATCTTTAAATCTGATGCTTAAAAGAACCCTTGCTTCCCCGAGAATGGGTTTCTTCTGACACACTGGAACAGATTCTTTTACACTGTACTTCATATATTGCAAAGGTTCTTGGTAATTAAAAGTAAAAAGACATTTAGAATATTTAGCTTGTTACCAAGTAACGTTTTTAAATATGTTTTAGAGCGACTGCTCAAAATAAACTAGACGTTGTGTCAATTTAGTCACGGATTCATGTGGGATGCCGACACTCTTCCACTTTTAAAAAATATTTTGTATCAATAGGGACCTTTATTACTACCTTCAACCTATTTTTCTTTTTCCTTTATAGTAGTATTAAGCTCTCTTGCACTTTATATAGTATGTTCTTTGCATTAATATACACTGTCTGTCTAAAAAAAACATCAATGAAATGCTGAAACTTTACAAACATGCGTATTTTTTTAATTCGTGTAAAGCTTTTAAGAAAAGAAATAAAATGGTTTTATTTCTTCTCTGTGATAAATAATTAATAGATTTTTAGAGAAAATAAGTAGCTACTTCTTGTCCAGCCCCCACCTACTCCCCCCAAACAACAAGCATTGCAGCAAGCATGTAATTAATTTGGTACTCATACTTCTTATTACTACACTATGTGTATATACTATTTGTGAGAGATGGCTATGAACGTAGTTCTAAACAAATTCAGTTTCAGTTTTTTCCCTGAGTGTTTTTCCTACGTTCTTCTTTGCCATTAAAAATCCCGTTTATGACCTATTGCAAAGAAAGGTATCTATATATTTAAAAGAGTTTATTTTCAACTCACCAATTCAAAAATCTGCTCCACTCGAAGAGCTAACTTAACGACGGTTGGCCCAGACCCAGAAACTGGTGCAGGCTTCAAAAACCGACTGTAGTTTCCTAGCAAGCCCTGAACCAAACGCATTTCTTCTTGACTTGAGTTTACTCCATCTAGGCCGAAAAAATACCATAAACACTAAAGGAAACAACTGGAAGGAATCAACATTTTCAAAAATAATACATTGAGCTCAGGATTCTCCTTTTGATTTGTGTCTCCGCATTCTAGATAAACCAAACGCATTTCTTCTTGACTTGAATTTACTCCATCTGGGCTGAAAAAAATACCATAAACACTAAAGGAAACAACTGGAAGGAATCAACATTTTCAAAAATAATATATTGAGCTCAGGATGCTCCTTTTGATCTGTGTCTCCGCATTCTAGATAAACCAAACGCATTTCTTCTTGACTTGAATTTACTCCATCTGGGCTGAAAAAAATATCATAAACACTAAAAGAAGCAACTGGAAGGAATCAACATTTTCAAAAATAATATATTGAGCTCAGGATGCTCCTTTTGATCTGTGTCTCCGCATTCTAGATAAACCAAACGCATTTCTTCTTGACTTGAATTTACTCCATCTGGGCTGAAAAAAATATCATAAACACTAAAAGAAGCAACTGGAAGGAATCAACATTTTCAAAAATAATATATTGAGCTCAGGATGCTCCTTTTGATCTGTGTCTCCGCATTCTAGATAAACCAAACGCATTTCTTCTTGACTTGAATTTACTCCATCTGGGCTGAAAAAAATATCATAAACACTAAAAGAAGCAACTGGAAGGAATCAACATTTTCAAAAATAATATATTGAGCTCAGGATGCTCCTTTTGATCTGTGTCTCCGCATTCTAGATAAACCAAACGCATTTCTTCTTGACTTGAATTTACTCCATCTGGGCTGAAAAAAATATCATAAACACTAAAAGAAGCAACTGGAAGGAATCAACATTTTCAAAAATAATATATTGAGCTCAGGATGCTCCTTTTGATCTGTGTCTCCGCATTCTAGATAAACCAAACGCATTTCTTCTTGACTTGAATTTACTCCATCTGGGCTGAAAAAAATATCATAAACACTAAAAGAAGCAACTGGAAGGAATCAACATTTTCAAAAATAATATATTGAGCTCAGGATGCTCCTTTTGATCTGTGTCTCCGCATTCTAGATAAACCAAACGCATTTCTTCTTGACTTGAATTTACTCCATCTGGGCTGAAAAAAATATCATAAACACTAAAGGAAACAACTGGAAGGAATCAACATTTTCAAAAATAATATATTGAGCTCAGGATGCTCCTTTTGATCTGTGTCTCCGCATTCTAGATAAACCAAACGCATTTCTTCTTGACTTGAATTTACTCCATCTGGGCTGAAAAAAATATCATAAACACTAAAAGAAGCAACTGGAAGGAATCAACATTTTCAAAAATAATATATTGAGCTCAGGATGCTCCTTTTGATCTGTGTCTCCGCATTCTAGACAAATTTAATATGAAGAAATGGTTGGTAGCTCGACCATTAAAATAGCTATAGAAAGCAGATTCTTAGTCATTACTTTATTTCTAAAATATAAGTCGGCTTTTAAAACGGTTAATACATATTACAGACTACCTTCTTGGTACACTGCCACAGATGCTCCAGATATTGACGACTTTATAGAATTCTTTCTAAAAGGAATGATTTAATGTTTTGTGTCTCATGTTGCTTCCTTCCTTTCCTGAGTGTTATATATATGTCTGAATCTGAATTTTCCTCGTTTTCCTTTGTCGTTGATTTTCTCAGTAAGACTAAAACGTTTTAATTCCCTATTCCGCATAACATACTTTATAAATTTTGCCCCTTTTTGACCAGTAGATTCCTAGTTCCTGTATAACAACAGCGTCATATTTTGTTCCTATAGTCCACGAGACACTTGACATTCTTGAGAAGGCCCACTTTTAACACCATAGTTCATGAGTAGTACGTGAGAGTAGCTTCAGAAATACTTAAACTTACTTTTTGCCAAATTCGTTACTTTTAATATTCTTTAAAGTTTTTCTACTCCTACTTTTCTGTGAAAAAATAGACTAAATCAAAAAAGGAGATCAGTATAATATGTATTTTTGTAGCATATTAATAATGCCAAAATATCTCAAATCCCTAAAATATCAATCACAACAAAAACCCGAAACAATTTTTATGTTAACATTGTCAAAAAGGTGTTCATATTTTTGCTAAATCTTGGCATTTGTTACAGCATAACTTAAACTCACAGTTAAAAATACTTTTGATAAATAAGTTGTTATTTCACTGGGTTTTATTGTTTTGTTTCACGTCAAATCGTTACAAAAATTGCTTGTTAATCTTCTTTGGTAAATTCCTCTGTAAGACATATATAATCTATTTTTAGTGATCCTCTGTTAGAATACTAGATTTTTCCTTAGTGTTATTTTATTTTGTACCATAAAAAGATTATCATAATTGCTACAAATACTCGAAACCATATAAACAAATGATCAGAGAAAAAACAATTAAAACACATTCTACTTGAAATAAGATATTATTAAAAAGTATGTTTGATGACTCAACTTACACAGTAAGGTTGTTAAAAGAAAAAATGCGGACACATATCCTATTACAATAAGTTGCAATCCTGATTTAGACATGTTTTTATATGAGATACGACTTTTTTCCAACTGCTTTTTTATGTCTTCTGGATAAGATAAGGCAACGTTGATATCGACACAAAATACAGCAAGCAGATATAACTATTTTTCATTGCTTTACTGAAAATATACCCCTTTTGGCCTTGAAGTTCGCATACTAACCAAATTTCAATTGTCATATTTAACTCAATAAGAGGGGTAAAGTTGTCATGGAGAGAGATTCACTTCCACAATGCAGCACCTGTATTGTTACTATCTATTGTTATGACAACAGACAGTTGAGAAACTATGATCTGTTGCTTTGGATATAAGGAGCTGAATAAATCAATTTTGTACATGAAATTATAGGGAATTCAATTAAAGATAATACCCCAAAAATGTCAGGATCTTTCTATTAAAATATAGTCCAGAAAACGAACTAGGGCTCTGTTACTGAGTGTGGTCTAATTGCTTTGCCAAAACAAATCCATTTAAAAAATAAGTTTTCGCCTGATCAAAAATAATGGAATCCACTTGCATACATTTGTATAACTTAACAGCCAGTTTCATGGACAAGGCAAAAGAGGAAATGAGAACAAACTTTTTTTTACTGATAAGTAAATGTATTTGTATTTCTCACTTAAATTACAATTAAGAAATATACTAACAATAAAAAATTTTATACTCGCCATTGCAATTACTAGTAATTGCTTCTAATTCTTAAAATTACAACTAATTCTGCTACTTATCTATCTGTCACTACTACTACCACTACTGCCACTACTACTACTACTACTACTACTACTACCACTACCATTACTACTACCACTACTTCTTCTACGACTTATACTTCTGCCACTACTATTACCACTATTACTACCATTTCTATTACTGCTAGTACCACTTCTATTACTACCATTACTGCCACTACTACTACTACTACTACTACTACTATTATTACTATTATTATTATTATTATTACTTTTACCACTACTACTTCCACCACTTATACTTCTGCCACTACTATTACCACTATTACTACCATTTCTATTACTGCTAGTACCACTTCTATTACTACCATTACTGCCACTACTACTACTACTACTACTACTA
>RDPX01000595.1:0-37561 GCA_003991215.1 Morbakka virulenta | reverse complement strand
AGAGACACACACACACACACACAGAGAGACACACACAAACAAACACACAGACACACATAGAGAGACAAAGAGAGAGAGAGAGAGAGAGAGAGAGAGAGAGAGAGAGAGAGAGAGAGAGAGCACTGCTGAACATAAGGTCACACTTTTGACTGAGAAAATAAAAGGAGTATAGACAAAGAAATGAATGTGAAAACAAGAAAAATAAAAGGAACTATTGATGCCCTATAGCACAACAGTCATGTCAATAGAATATCTTACAGAAATGTGGCTACCAGCATCAAAGAAAACAACACACAGAGACAACATAGGTATGGTGCCACTCTTTAAAACAAGTCACTTCCTGTCAACATTTGTCTCTGCATTGTATAAAATGCAAGTGCCTGGTCATTTCAGTAGCCTTACAGTAGGGGAAGTATGACTTGTAACGTTGTTCAGGAAAAAGCTTATAACACTCAACATGATAAAGCTTGTATATCTATGGCTTATAGTGAGTCCATAAAGTCAAGAATTTTCAAGAATTTACATCACCTTTTCCCTCCTGCAATAGGTAATAGAGGAGTAGTATTAATCTACCAAGTAAGCATTTAAATATGTTTAGGGCTTGTGGACTCTGCCTGGTTAAGTATTTATCTGACCAGGTGCTTTTGCATATGTACTGAGGCTTTTGAGTTCTACACAACATAGCCCCTCCAGTATATATATATATATATATATATATATATATATATATACATATATATATAGATATATATAGATAGATATATAGTTTTTAGGGGGTGCTGCTGCTTCTGGCTTATGAAGGTTCCATCTATGCCTATGACAACTCATAGACATACTTGCCTACTCTTTTTTGACCCAAGTAGGTGCAGAGTATTAGATGGAAGTTTCCCAAATCCCTTTCTATAGATGCCCCATCTGTGCCTAGTTGCCCTCTTCAAGAACTGTGACCTAGGCCTGACCAAGGTTCTGACTTAGGCCATAAAACTGCTATGCCAGGGATTTGTCTATCAAACACTAGGGCTGCAGGTCTTTCCCCAAATGTACTATGAACTGAAAATGACATACCCACATGGGGCTATTAATCACTGTCTGTTGATGAGTCCTTATGTCTGATTTTACCCTTTTAGGAGTGCAAACTACAACTATGATGTTCAACTTTGAACACATCCAATAACTCTGTCACCTTTACAGTAACATCCCTTGATATCCCCAGAGTGAAATAATCATGAGGGCAACAACATTATCATTCCCTGCTCTTTGGGCACATTTCCCCCTTGCATTGCAGGGATGGGACAGTGTGTCTGGCAACATTTTCCCATCCTCATACATAACAAACATTAAAATCAAAATCTAATAATTTCAAAAGCTAAGGACTTGAGGCAACAGCTGACATGATCAAATCTTTTCATAAAAGCAATGTCACAAGAATGGTGTGGTCAGCGTGCAAGGTTATCCATTCTCCGAGCAAATTGTAATGGGATAGTTGTTGTCCTAAAACACTTGACAATGTTGTGACTTTCTGTATGCTCTAATGTTATTCTACCTGAGTGAGGGCATGATTAACACAACACACAAATCTTTCCTCCACCTGGAGTCTTTTTTTAAAATACATCTTAAGCCCCTTAAAGGTGACACCACAACTGAAAATGGTTTTTGCCTACCTACTGGTTACAAAGAGAGTAAGTGGTATGGTACTGCTGAGACATCCTTAACTTTATCAAAGGCGGCTTGGCTCTCAGCTGACTACACAAATGGTTTTCTCTTTGCTAACAGATGGAAGACAGCAGTACAACTTGCATAATATTGTAAGCTAACTGAAAAATATTTTACTTCATAGAATAGCTTCCTTATGACCTTCCTCAGGGGTTAAACCTTCTCCAGTTAACCTACATCCCAGACTATTCAATTCTTTTACACGAAAACAATTCTTAGGTATTCATTAGTAAGTAAGTAAGTAAGTTTTTATTTGCCACAAACATAAAATGAAAAATGTTTACAAATGTTTAAAAAAAAAAAAAAAAAGAAAGGCCTAGAAAGTCAATAAATTACAATTTAAAGTTAATTTACAAACTTTTGTATAAATTAATACTAAAAAGAATGTTGCATAAAAATATTACAATTTGAGTTAAAATAAAAATAATTACAGGTCACCCCTAATTGAAGTGGCAGGGATAACATTAAAAGGTCAAACCGACCTTATTTCCATAATGGTCCCTTAAGAGGTGATTTTTTAATTGAAAAAAAAAGGGAGATAAAATTTTAAAATATAAATGTGTTTTAAAATGAGATGTCCTTTTAGAATACCTGGCTCTTTATGAGAGTGAAAACATGAGTTGTCAGTAGTAGATATATATACTGTCTTCTTCTTTCTGTATATTTTGAAAATAGTATTCTTTGGTCTGGTGTTTAAAAGTGTTGACATTGTTAGTAGATTTTAATTCAGATGATAGGTTATTCCATATTTTTGGCCCTAGGTAAGATAGGCATTTTTGGCCTGTGTTGCTTTTATGAGATGGGATATGTAATTTAAACTTTGACCTTCGTGTAACACAACTCTGGTTGACTGGGTGGAATATTTTATCATAATAAACTGGAGCAGTTCCTTTAAAAAATTTCAATATCTTTACACTAATATTTTGATTTACTCTGTGCTTTGTGGGGAGCCAATTTATCTCTTTAAATTCAGTAGCACCAACATGGGCTGTGTTTTTTAAATTCAGATAAAAGCGAATGCATTTGTTTTGTGCAGACTGCATTTTTTTTATCAGTCTCTTATTCAACATGGGGTACCATGAGGAGCATGCATAATCAAAAAGTGGCTGAATGAGGGCATTGAGGAGCAATCTGCGAAGGAAGTTATCTAGAAAGCTTTGTTTTCTATACAGAAATTTCAGTCTATTATTTATTTTTCCAAGTATTTTAGTTCCCATTGATTCCCCAGAAAGATTTTCATCTAGAACACATCCAAGGTATGTGACTTCTGAGTGTTGTTTAATTTCTATATCACCCCTCCTAATGCTAAGACTTTTAATATTTTTGGATTTTTTTCGTCTGAAAAGAATGGATTTGGTTTTATCCTCACCAAAATGAATATTTAATTTGTTTTCCACAAACCAATTGCACAGTGATTCCAAGTTTTTATTTAAGTTTGACTCTATGTGGTCAATATTGTGGTGTCTGACAATTAAGCAGGAGTCATCTGCATAAAGAAGTAGTTCGCAGTCAATAGCCTGAGCCATGTCATTTACATATAGTAGGAATAGTAGTGGACCAAGAATTGACCCTTGAGGTACCCCATATGTAACATTACTGGGGTTTGAAAATTCCTTCCCAATGTTGACTGTGAATAATCGGTCCTGAAGGTAAGATTTAAACCACAAAATTGTAGAGCCACTAAAGCCAAGGCATGCCATTTTATCCAGTAAGATTTTATGGTCAATGGTGTCAAATGCTTTTTGGAGGTCAATCAGAACCATGCCTGTAAGCATATCATTTTCAAATCCCTGTTGAATCCTATCACTCAGATAGGATAAGCAAGTGTCTGTTGAGTGGTATGGACGAAAGCCAGATTGGTATTTATATAATATATTGTTATCATCAAGGTACTTTTGTACTTGGCCATGAATAATCTTTTCAACAATTTTAGAGAGCTGTGGAAGCAGAGAAATAGGCCTATAATTTTTGGGATCACTTTTTGATCCTTTTTTAAAAATTGGTGTTAGTTTTGCATGTTTACAGGCATCAGGAAATGTGGATAGCAGGATTGAGAGATTGCATAGTTGGGTTATTGGCTTTGCTAAAGCAGTTGCACCATCTCTGAGAAATTTTCCATCAATATTATCTAGTCCTCTTGCTTTTTTAGGGTTAATCTTCTCTAAGAGCTTTAAAACATTTTCAGAAGAGGTCGGTTCAAGTGAGAATGGTTTAGAAAGGTTAAGGTGTCTGTAGTACATTTGCACATTGTCTAGGTTATGAGGCATCAATGGCAGTTTTGGTGAGATCGGGGGCTACATTTGTAAAGAAATCTCTAAAAATTTCACCATTGGTTTTATCGTCAAAGCATGCCTTACCTTTGTTGCTCAGACAAATTTTAGAAGATGATCCTTTTCCTGTTGGCAGTCCCAGAGATTTTAAACAATTCCATAATTTTTTAGGTTTTCCTATATTCTCATTAAGTTTTTCAATGATAAAGGACTTTCTTTTTTTTTATTAAACTTTGCACAAGGTTTCAGGCTTTCTTGAAGTTTGTGTAATCAGAGTGCATTTTGGATATCCTAAATTTAGTTAGAAGCCTATCACGAGTTCTAATTCCCTCAAGAACTTCTTGGTCCATCCACTCCCGCGAGTCCTTTAATGGAGGATGCAATACAGAAGTTAAGAAGAGATTACAAGCAGGTTGGGGTGGATATTGGAAGGTAACAGGCATACTATGTGACAGAAAGCTACCACCAAAAGCGAAGGAAAAAATTTATAAGACGGTAGTGTAGCTAGCTTTATTGTGTGGGCTTGAGTCAGTAGCAAAAACAAAAAAACATGAAGCAGGGTTGGAAATGGCAAAATTGAGAATACTGATGTGGGCACTTGGAGTCACATGCCCGGATTAAATAAAAAATGAATACAATGGAGGTACAGCACATGTTGGGAGGTTGAGCGAGAAGCTAAGGGAGGCAAAGCTGAGATGGTATGGGTATGTGATCAGAAGGGAAGAGAACTATATTGGGAGGAGAATGTTAGACATGAATCTGCCAGGGAGGAAAAAGAGAGGAAGATGCAAGGTGATGCTACATGGATGTAATAAGAAAGGACATGAGGGGGATGGGAGTGAGAAGGGAAGATGCTGTTGACCTCACCAGATGGAGGCATTTGATCTGCTGTGGCAACCCATAACAGGGAGCAGCTGAAAGATAAAGAAGAAGAAGAACAAGAGAACTCTGTTTCTTACAGGTTCTGTGAGTCTAGCTACATCTAACTGAACTTTATCTCACAAGGCCTCTGGCAACCTATGGCTTTTGGCCCAAACTGGAGTGGCTCCTCCTTTTGCCCTAATCACAAGACAATAACCCTGCATGCAGCCTAGCCGTTCAAACACATTAGCTTATGCCTAAGCTAACCTACTTCACTGACTATGTGTACTGGCTCAACTAACCCCTTCAGCTTATCCTTCATCACAACTTGGTTAGTTGTCACCATAATGAGAACTTCCTTACCCTGTGTATTACTAACATCTAATTTGTCTAGGATATCTCTATGTAGCAGACATGCCTCATTGTTGATAACCAAAAATGAATGGTTATACTGGGCATTGCCCAATTCAAAACATTCATCTACCTTGCCTTAATAACCAATAACATTACCCATGTAATCATCCAAGTGACAACACCTAACTAAACTCATTAACCCAACCCTTTCAACAAATATTGACTAAGGCACTGGCTGAAACAAGTATCTAAAAGAAACTCAATGGGTTTGCCTCCAATACCTATTGGCACAAAGATTCCATCCTTAAGTATTAATTCTGGAAATGCAAACCCCCTAGGATTGGTACAGAAACTGGAGCTTAGTCCTCATTAGTGTTAGCACCAACACTAGCCCCATTATTTTCCATACTTCAGCAAAATCAACTGACAACAAATTGTTGTACCCTTATAAATATTACAGGTTGCATTTCTAGCATTACACATATCTGTCTTGGCAACATGTCTGGATTTCAAATATGGAAAAAAATTGATATCTGTAATTTTGAAAACTCCACCATATCCACTGGCACAGGTACTTGTTAGTGATTACTGCTCTGTCAGCATTTTAATTTATCACAATTTGAAGACAAATTTTTGATCCAGTGCCCTGTTTATATACACAAGGAGATGAAAACTTGACTCCACAGTTTCACAGTAGAAAGAGACTTGTTTTTCATAACACATCTGAATCAGTTAATGTGAGTATTTTGCACTGGTGACACAGGGTTTTGGAGTAATTAGCATTTTATCTTAATAAAAGTTTGTTATAGTTTGATTATGCTTTCTGTACTAAAACATTTATAGTTACCCTTATTTTGGCAATTCACTTTCCAAAGTTCCAATTTAGGTTTTTAATACTTCCTTAATAACCTGTCTCAGTTTTTCATGGCAACTTTGCTTTGTTGGGTAAGCCATGTAGCTAGTATGTGTTCATCAAAGATATTACACAAGATTTAGTAGAATTTTTTCTATGTAGTGTTGATGTTGTTTGCATTGTGAACACTAGACCATTGTGTTTTAGCCTACCATTTATATTTGATTATAATGAGTGTATTAATAAAATTTAATTTCTTTTGTTAGAAAACTTTGGTTACTACATCTAGGATCAGCTGATTAAGTATATTACAGGATGAAGCAAAACAAGGTGCTTTTACATATGAACAGACACACAAAAAAGAACAAGTAGAAACACATCTACTTCCAATGACATGTTGAAATTATTTTAAATCATAAGGTTTTCTTAAGAAATACCTGATTCCCAGGAAGCAGTGTAATATGCAATGATGATTCTGTAATTGACACCACCACACTTCTCATCAGTGACCAAAATTAGAGGATTTTTAGCAGATTGAAAGAAAATCATAGCCCCAATCAGATTAGAAATTGAACAGTAGCCATTGTTACCTTGATTTGATATTTGAGCGAGAAAAGCTATTTTATCATCAAAATTTGTTAACATTCATCACAGTGTAATATTTTGTATGTACATATTATTTAAAACTGGTTTTTTTGTGTTAGACTTGACAAAGAATATTTAACAGCTTCAAAGAAAGTGGAAAGCATTTAATACCATAATATGTTTATGTGATTAGTCTAGAGATTTGCTGTGACAGTTGCAAAAAAAGGTTTATTTTTTTCTGCTCCAGGAATTCACAGAGTAGACCAAAGATAGCACAATTCAAAGATGAGTGATATAAAGAAGGAATCAAGCAACGGTAACAGCTTTTCTCAATACAAGAGACAAATTGTTTGTCAGAGACCATTTGTTTCAATTGGTTATTGATGATGTTTAGCTTAAAATAGGCTTTAGCTTTAACTGATGTTTTCTATTGTAATACAATACTTCCATAATCATAATATGGATTTTAGTAAGAGTTTTGTTCATCCACCTCATTTCATTTTCCTTTTTCATTTAACATGTTCAGACTTTGAATTCAGTAAGCTATTTGGTATTCCTGACTGCCCATAAGCAGTGACCAGAAGTAATCCTCACCTTATTGCTCTGCTGCAGAAAAGAATGAAGATGGTCATTGAAATTTTAACCCAGCAAGCAAAGAAGAGAACACTTGTGTGGAGAACTATTTAAACCTCATGCCCATTATTTTATATCATATCATATCATATGATATCCCATATTATACCATATCATACATCAAGTTATATTGTGTTATAATATTTTTGTTATTGTTAAAATCAATATATTTAACAAGAATATAATTCTTATTTAGTTGTCATGCTTATTGTAACACATGACTTGAATAGAAGTGTCACAAGGTAACATTAAAGTAAAAGTGACAGATAAAATTCTACTTAGTTTGTATCCATTCACAAAATAAAGCAACTTACTGTTACTCGTAATGTTGGCCCTCAAAGAAAACAGCCTTCATGTTGGAGAGGGGTGAACCAGACAAAAACAGTTTGAATGAATGTCATTGTAAACATGGACACCACAGTTGGTGTGAGTCATTGACTCCTAGTGTGGCACCTGAGGATCTTTTAATGGAAATATATTCCTGGGTATCTCCAGCATACGATACAATGTATTTCAAAAATTCTCTGCTTTTGCAAGCTGGTGATGTATAAAGACATCCAGGCCCTGTGGATAACTCTGCCACATCACCTCCTACCTACTGATTAGACTGAAGGGATGAGATGAAGATCAGGCTTAAATTCATTAATGGTGTTTGAATTTGGATTCCAGACCCAATGTCAGTGAAGTGTGCAATCTGCAAGAAAACAATCAGGAAAGGTGCAAACCTATGAACTTCCTTCGAATGTGTAGCAAGTGGCTGTATGGTCAGATGCCACTCCACGTGCACTGGTTTTACCAAAGGGCAGATCCAGCAGATGAGGGAAAAGGGTGTTATCAAGTAGCATTGTTCCAAGGATGGGGCAACTATTGCATGGGTAGACCAACTGGCATTCTTCAAGAGGAGCATATTGACCAAACATTTGACATCAGAACTCCATGTCACTCATGCGGGAAATCAATCAAGACTGGAGGAGAAACAGCTGCCTTCATCTGTGAAGCCAATGGATGCTTGGCCATCTGCCATCAAATTGTGTCATGCAGTGGCATGCCAGTTTCTAATTTAGCATCAACTTGGTTGAGACAATGTTTGTGATGCTCCCACCACCTCAATGAGGGATTGACAGGTCATTCAGTTGCTCAGGAAAAGATTATGCTCATGTCACCACAAGTGATTGACAGGTTGGTTGGAAAGATTACATGTAAGAAATGCAAGCACAACCTCCAATCAAACTTCTGTCCTGTGAGATGTCAGTTGTGTCAAAAGCCATTCCACAAGAAGTGCAGTATCACAAAGCCTGGTTCCTGGAAATGCCCCTCATGCACAGAAAGATCAATCCAACACATATATGACCGGCTACCAGTGCTCAGTCATGATGGACCTATCTCATAACCATTACCACCATTGAAAAGAATTATCAATAATGCAATGGAATGCTAATGGTATCCATGCCAAGATGTTTGAGTAATGTGAGTTCCTGCTCAAGAACCAAATCAATGTCATTGGAATACAAGAATCAAAACTGAGATTGACTGATCAAGATCCCTGACTTGGTGGCTATGCAACCATCCGGTGCAATCATCTGAATAGGGGAGGTGGTGGTCTGCTCCTATTTGGCAAGAATGACGTTGTCTTCGAGTAGAAATAATCTGTATTTTGGAAAGGCCTCGAGGTGCAGTCTGTTCGGATAAGACTTAGAACGAAAGACTGAATTGACCTGTCAAATGTCTACCTCCCAAACACCGAGGTGCAGAATGCAGAGTTCGATTATGATGCAGTTCCTGTTTCCACCTGATTGATTGTTGTGGGCGACTTGAATGGACACTCACAACCATGGGATACCTGCAAACCAGCCAATGCGAGAGGGTCAGTTCTTGTGAGCTGGATCATCGTTACCAATCTTTGTGTCCTGAACAATGGCTCACCAACTCAACACAGTCACATTACTGGCAATGGCAGCTCACCTGATCTTTCTTTGATGGGCTCTGACTGGTCAACAAAAACGCCCTGGCACCTGCTGGACCCAATTGGAGACTCCAACCATCTTCTGACCCTGATCTCTGTGGTGGCGACAACCGGTCTGCAGCCATGTACCCCACAACAGCAAGATGGAAAAGAAATGGTGTGGATTGGGAAGCTTTTAGCAAAGCAGTAGAGGAACGTTTTGTGACATCTCCACCAACCAACACACTTAAAGACCAAGTATTGAACTTCATCTTGATCATACACGAAGCTGCAACAGCCCACGTCGGGAAGAGCAACGCTGGATACAAGATCAACTCTCAGATGATGAGACAGGTTAGGGCTGTAATCAGGAAGTGAAACCGACCAGAGAAACATCCATGTCCAGTGTGTAATGGATTGTATCGTGCCAAGAGGCAAATGAGATTATCAAGGAGACAAAAGCAGAAAGCTAGCATAACTTCATTAAAGAAGCGATTGACTCATCTGACGACTCCTGCATCTGGAAAACGGTCTACTCACTGAATGGAACACCATATGCAAACTCGTCAAATGAAGCTATGCTCCACCGGAACTGGTACATCACGGACCCAAAACGCAAGGCAGACGTGTTTGCAAAGCACTATGCTAGTATCAGTCGCCAGTCTGACCCAACACTAGATGAGACAGTTGTGGAAGACTTTGGAAGCACCAGATGTCTGTCCTAGCAGCTGTACGTCCATTACGATGGGCGAGCTGACGTCAGCAATTTTCCGACAAAAAAAAAGAAAGGGAGCAGCTGATCCAGACAGCATACCGCCGGCGTTCCTAAAGGCCCTGGGACCACAGGTGCTATTGGAACTTCTGTCCATATTTAACTGTGTTTTTGAGGATGCTGATGTTCCCAGAGTCTGGCTAGTGGCCTCCATCATACCGTTGTTAAAAGCTGGGAAACCTGCCAGTGATGTAGCATCATACCGACTAGTGAGCCTTACATCATGTGTGGTTAAACTTCTAGAACGCATCATCGCAGACAGGCTGTACTTCTTGGCTGAAACGAATGGGTGGTTAAACTCGATTCAGGCTGGTTTCCGTAAAAGCCGCGGCTGTGAAGATAAGATCTTTCGCATTGTTCAAAGCATTGCATTCCAGTCCAAGCCACTGCAGCAGTCGGTATTGGCCTTGTTGGACTTCAGCAAAGCCTTTGATACTGTATGGAAGAAAAAGCTTCTCCTCAATCTGCTGGAATCAGGAGTTCCCTCTGCATTACGCCTGGTGGCTACGAGCCCACCTACGTCCTAAGATCGTCGAGCCCGGCGTCGTCTTCACAGAGTCAATAAAGATTCAGTCCGATTACAAGAAGGTCTTCTTCATCAACAACCTAGCCATCCTCCCCCCAGAAGATACGGTTAACACGATGTTTGCAGACGACGTTTCGATCCTTGGGTCATTTACAGACAAGGTATGTGCAGAAGCAAAAGTGCAGAAGTCAATCAACATTGTGGTAGCGTGGAGCAAAGAGTGGAAGTTGCACCGAAATACAAGTAAAAGCGAGTCCTGTGTCTTCTCAACCTGGTCAAATGATGCTGCTTGGAAACCGACGCTGGAAGTGGACGACCAGATGATCCCAAACAATGCGACGTCAAAACTACCCGGGGTAACTGTCAATCGATTGTTGACTTTAAGACGCATAACCAAAATGTCATTGCAGCAGCAACCAACATAATTCGCCTTCTAAGAGCTGTTGCTCATTCGGGTTTGGGGTGGGTTCAACCACAGCTACTCGCGCTGTTTTACGCCTTTATTCGGAGCAGAATCAGCTATAGGGGGCCAGCCCGACAGCCGTGGGTTTCCAAGACTTGTATGGAGAAATTAGAACGTACCCAGAACAGAGCACGTCGGGTCGTAACAGAACAACTTCAATCCCCACCACTGATGGCCATTATCCTGGAAACGGATGCCCCAAGTTTCAAGACATTGAGTGATCGTGCCATCTTAAAATCATTCGAGCAAGCCAAGAGATTCCCTCTAGACCATCCGCGTAGAATGTTGCTTGAAGTTGAATTTGGCTACCCGGCTGCTCAAACGTAGCAATTGGAGATCGGTTACGTCAGAGCTGTTAAAGATTCCCTGCTGCAGTTGAACACTGGAAACCACTCAACTTGTTCCCTCTCACACCCTGGTATGATAATGGTCGTGTTTTCAACGAGCTCGTCGATATAGGGAATTCGAGCCAAGTCCGACGCGGCCGAGAAACTTGGAGAATGATCGATAAGAACGAACCTTGCTATCCATGCAGACTCAGTGCAGACTTTTTTCTATACGGACGGATCAGCAGATATCGCAGTCAAGCATCATCAGCACCATCAGAGCGATAATCATGGACCCTCCCACAATCCATCCGCTCATCCGAGAAGCATATCATGGCAGATCGAGAAAGGTTGACGAGAAACTGAAGACATGATCGGATCGCATCCTCCGAACAAGAATTCGATCAGGACACTACCCAGACTTCGCTTGTCACCTACATTGTTATCCCCAAACACGACCGACCCAACTTGCCCAAAATGCGGAGAAGAGCAGGAAGACATTGAACAGTGGCTGGTTAGATACTACGGTAGGAGTGAATACCGTATGAAGATCTTCGGGTGCCACTCTGGAAAGATAAGCTGGCTGGCTTCCAGCCCTCAGAATGTGGTCGCGTTCGCGAGATCCTACTTGGATCTCGACGCGGCCTCATAGATCCACCCATACAACAGCAACACATAATGTTAAGCACAAGAAAAGTCAGGTTTGTAATTGATGTAGAAATGGGAACATCAGTGAAGATAAGTAGCATATAGATATATTTATTTATTCTAGCTGTTAAATTATTTATTGCTTTTTTTAAAAATATATTTCATGGAACTTTTTTTTTGTTTTATTCATTTAGAGAACCAGAATAATGATCTAAATACTGGTACTAGAAAAGGATATCCTGTATGCATACTTAAAGTTTCAGATGATCATACATTTGAGTTGGACGCTGATAGCCTTGAGAAAATTCTTTTAGCTCCAGGGATACGTGACAAGAAAGCAGTTGTTGTTTCAGTTGCTGGTGCATTTAGAAAAGGGAAATCATTCCTTTTAGATTTTTTTTTGAGATATTTAAACAGACACAAGGTAATAAATAAATTTAATGTAGAAAGAAGTCTTGTATATTTGATAGGTCTCTTTCTGGAAAAACAGTAATGTTTTTTCACTTATTCTGAGTAGTGTCACCCTCTTCCTTAACCAGACACACAGATAATTATAATCAACAGTTGTTTTTAGTGTTTTTAGAAGTACATGTAATTATTTTTAACGCTTGTAATAGGTAATTTTGCAGATAGATTTCACATTAGGTGAGAATTGTGTACATAAATACACAATAATTGGTTCATCTTTATAGATGGTTGCAGTCTCATGATTTAATCATTACAATTTCCATCAAGTACTTTATGTAATGACTTATCAGCTAACTCAAGCTCCGGTGCAAATCTGCATAGTTTCATACATAATTTTTCAAAAAAAAGTTTTTGAGTTGAATGAGTCAGTTTGGAAATCTTCTATTGAAAACTTTACTACCTCACCAAGTCTCATTGGATGTCTACATGTTACATTAGGTTGGTCTTCAAACGTAGTTTGATTGATTAACATTCCCATTTCTGGACGGAGAGCAAGCCACATGCTTTAAGCCTCAGCTTTTTATATTCTCATTGAAGTTTTGATGAGAACCCCTGCAGATTTAACACTTAAAACTACTCCTTTTGTTGCCACATCCTTAAAGTCTGTAACCATCCTTCAAAAACTTTCTCCACTCAACCATCTTTATATCTAGCACTTTCTAGTTCTTACCATTTTTCACTGTTCTTTATAGTTTTGGCATTTCCAATGTGTAGTGTATTAAAGAAACCATTCCTTTTGAAGTCTTGTCTTCCATTTCTACAACGTAGCCAGCTTATAAGCACCATCACCATACAGTTGCTTTGTCAGGGGTAGTTTGTGTTGTTTCCTTTCAGAGGCCACAGTCTCCTATTTTTGTACCCCAAGTACCTCACTACCCAATGACATAAAAATGAAAAGGCATTTATGACATTTTTTCGACAGAAGAATTCTGAATGATTGAAGAAATGTCTTCATCTTCTGCATAAAAAATAGCCTAAAAACTTCCTCCTTTGCTATATCAGTGTGAAAGATACATGGAGGAGTTTCCATATATATATTGGAGAGTTGCTTGGTCAAACTGTTGGTATCTTTTACTTACTGTAGGAACTTGGTGCATGTACCGTAAAAATTTAATTGCCGATTTAAAATTGGGGCCTCCTATGCTTTCTATCTGTAGGAGAGATTTAGCTCGATATTTGCTAAGAATACGCCCTAAATAAGCAAGTATTGACAACCCCATGCTTTGTTCCATTAACATAATAATTGGTTAAATAAAAGATTGACCTGTTTCAGGAGTTAACACCGTCTTGCTTTTTTTAGACGAAGCGAGGCAAAAAGCTCCACAGGCATAAACCACTGTCCTTTTGGATACTGCAGTATTTCCTGAGTGCTCCTGAGTGTATGAAAAGATTCGCATTATCTACTTGGGGGGGGGGGGGGCTCCCGAACAAGTATTTTAAATGTTTGTAATTCAGTGTAGCAACTTGTGATGTTGAAAACACACCCATGTATGCGAAACCTAACCCAATTCCTTAGCTGTATGCCCCAAAGCGTAAGAAAGGAACATTGCAAATTATATAGAGAAGTGTGGGAGCTAGGATATCACATTTTTAACACTGTTGTCAACAGACACCTTTTTGAGGGTTTTAAATGCAGGTATTAAATGCAACAACGGCTATCATTTTACGATGCAGCGCCTTTAAAATCCGCACAAAAATACCGTACAGCCAAATATTCCGATGATAATTTACAGTGCCTCACTTTTAACGATTCCAAATACCTTTGTGAGATCTGGAAACATACTAAAAAGTGGTATGTGTTGTTTGAAACATTTTTCCTAAATTTGCCTGGTCAGTAAAGTCATTGTCAAAGTGTTGGTGTCAACGCTAAACTGACAGCAGTGTTCCTCAGGAAGCATACTTAGCCTAACTTGTTTTCATTAAAGAGTAATTCAATGGAGGCTATCACGATCGATTACCTTTGTGTGTCGAAATCAGAATACGATTTGCTCAGTTTTGTGGTACAAACATCATTTTCCAAAATGAAGTTTTCAGATGTGACATAAGGATTGACATGGGAATGCCATCCATACCTAGTCTCTGGGCACCCCCATCTTCGATATCGCAAGCTTTACCTTGTCCATAATGAATACCTTTCACCGGGGCTATTGATAAGATCTATGTTAATAACAAAAGGATTATGTAATCACCACACATTAACTAAGGCTAAGTTATATTGTTTGGTACATTTATGTCATCTGAGTTTGGTGACAAATGGTTGTACTTCAAACCTGCGACTCTCTTCACTGAAAATAGACAAATCCGGTGACAGGCAAAGCAAAATGACTGGTACAATTCCGACTGGACGGTGTTTATCAGAGTACCTTTACGCTTTTCGTGAAAAGAACGCAGCAGGCTAATAGCGATTTGACTTTGGAATAAATATGAGAGTAGGTTGGTTGCCTTAACGACGGCTTTATCCGTAAGTGAAGGCCAATCCCCCTCAATCTTCTCCGAAAATAAAATCTCCTTGCGTGGATATACCCTCAAGGTAGAAAAGGTTTCTCTTAGACAAGCTGCCTTCGGCTGATGAACCCCATCTACCCAAAGCAATGGGTTTTAAGGCCCCATTGGCCATCCTTTGTCACGTATCCTGCCAGTAAAAACAGCTTTGCCAGGCTTGACTAAGCTACACGTGAAGACCAAGGACTGAATATATTGTCAGAAGCCTGTTGGGTAGTGGAAGTTTATTTCTATTACTACTCTGGGCGCAAATAACCTTGGAGCAACTTATCGACATACATTGATAAATGAAATTTAAGTTGCTTCTAAATTTTGCGTGTATGTTTTTTTTTAAACCTGAATTCTATGTATATGTACATTGTGGTTGGGTTAATTTCATTAAATTCAGATTGTAAAAGAACTTTGGACACGATCTGTTTACTTAGAAATGGAGACGTAAACAGTAGAAAATAAAGAGGGCAACCAATGTTCTTTAAGTGGGCAATTAAACTAATTTAGTCGATGTTGATGTCGAAAGTACTGCAATACTGATAGTGTTCTCTATTTTTTTTGTAAGAATTATCATTGCAGTAGATAAAATGATAACCCTTTACTATTTTAATAGTTTTGTCATGTGTATTATATACATACACGAATAGCTAACAAGGCACATTAACTGTATTGGTTAGCCATGTACAACGGCTGCCAGACAAATTTTAATGGATGGTCACTTACTTTCGCACGAGTTATTTTTTCTTTTTGTATTGTTTTTTGAAAGAAGCTGTAATATTACGTTGTTGCTCAACGTTAAAAAAAATGCAATTGTTGAGATATTCTCTTTACGTTGTCAATAGCACTAAGAAGTTTAATGGTAGACAGCATTAAACTTTTTAGGTAAAAGAGTATTTTTCCCGATGTTTGTAAAATTAATGTATTATTAATTTATAAATGCTATTTGTTTTTTTAATATTTTTTGTTTAAGGAGGAAAAATCCAATTGGTTAGGAAAAGACGATGAACCATTGACGGGATTTTCTTGGAGGGGTGGCTCTGAAAGAGATACCACTGGAGTTCTGATGTGGAGTGAAGTATTTCCGTGTAAACTTCCAAATGGAGAAGAGGTAATTAGGTTGTAAAGCGTGTAAAGTGAAACACCCCCATATTGGGGTGTTTCACTTAATAGTTTTAGGGACTTTTTACTTTGCAAGCTTTTGGATGAATGTGTACAGAAGACCTTAGGATCATTAAAAACATAATCATCCATCGTGTAGGAAAGCGAGGTACTAGAGGAGGTAAGCAACGTTACCATTAGATTGGGTACCATCATCAACAAACAAAAGGTGGGACAGATGCATATGTCAAAGCAATATTGGGCGGGACCAGGGCAGTGTTTCCTCTACTAGAGAACACGTGAAGTTCCAAGAATCTGATTATCTCAGCAAAAATCAGACTTTTTTACATCAGCGCGAAGGCAGTACTTTTGTACGGTGCCTAGACGTTGAGGAAAATTGTCAATACCATGAGGAAAATGCAGATTGTTACCCATACCTGTCTACGAAGAATTCTTCAGATTAGTATGTCTGACTATAACGAAGCAAAATTTATGGCAATGAACCAGACAAGAGTCAACAGCGAACACCACGTGACAAGGTTCTCTTGTGGAACCCACAAGGAAAAAATGGAAAATAGGACGATCCAAAAAATCTTGGCGCCGAGACCTTAGTTTTGATATCAAGTGTGTGGGTCACACCTGGAAACAGCTTGAAGAATGTGCCAAAATCGAAACGCCTGGAGAGGCTTGGTGCACGGCCTGCCCTCCAAAACTCTTTAAAGGTGGAAAATTTTAAGTATGAAGGCAGAAGAAACCGAAATCCTGATCCTAACATAAAATACGTTGTACCAAAGCTTACTTAGTCACCTACTTATTCCAGCCTCTCCTTCATGGAAGCTGCTACAAATATCTAGCGAAAATATCCGTAGATTATGTCAAAGTAATTGAACTCAATAGTTTCACAACAGTACCTGTTATTATGCCAGCCATTGGTATAATTGACTGGATCATACAAGAACTAGATCAACTTAATGTCAAGACAAGGAAGTCGTTGAACATAACCAATTTTTACCCCAACAGGGACGTAGACAATTTATGTGTAATCAGAAAGACACAAGGTAGATAATGGGAATACAGTACGAAAGTAGAGTAGTTTTTATCCCTTCACATCCCGTAAGGTCATATGTTCATGAAACAGGAGACATCTTTCTGAGGAAAGGGCGAGAGCTATTGCTTAATATTATGGTGAGCGACGTAATTGATTCCAACGCAAAGTCTACCGGTAAAAAATTCACTTGAGCAAAAGCTGAAGAACATAAACAAAGTTATACTTACAGGAAAATACATGGCTACTTTCAACGAAAATTTTAAAAGGACACTTCACGATTTAACTTTCCAGACTTGTTGGATTATTTAATCTTTGACAGGACTGTTTTCATATTTTTTTAACAATTAGGTTTTCGATTTATTTCATTTTGTTTCAATTTTCTTTTCTTAATTAAAAAACACTATTTTTGAATTGTAAATGCCATTAGCTAAATTTCAAAGCTTGCATACTTGTTTAGTTACTTTAGTGCATGCCTACCTTCCTACTTATTTGCATCCTTACCTTCTTACTTACTTACGCGCTGACCTCCGAGCAGTGCAGACGTGTCTCAAAGAGCAGAAGACTTTGGAAATTTGCTTTGCGAAATTATCAAATTTTCTTCTGGAATACTCAATAAATTAGCTGTCATTATTTCATGGTTTTCTTGTTATTGTATGGGAACCCTTGGAAATTGTTATCTGAGAAGAAATTCAACTTGAAATGCAAGGATTTATAAGGATTTATTACTTGTTTATATCCTGATATATTTTCTTCTAAAACATGGCAATTTCATATCGAAGAAACAGAGATTACAGTAAACAATTTGAATGGACTTATGAACTTAATGAGGATTTGTATAAATGTTATAAGAAAACTAAAGAAGACCCAAGAATTGGTTATATGAATCGGTTGAAAAAATTGTGGGATGATACTCATCCAGAACTCTCAATGTTTACATCAAAAAACCTTAGAGATCAAGCGAGTCGAATCGAAAAGCGCAAAAATACAACACAACAAACTCAACAAAGAGAAGTAATTATCAACGAACACGATAATAATAGAATCGACAACGATTATACTAAAAATAATTACCGAACCCCTAGGGAGCAAGTACGAACTGAAAATAACTTGTCAGAATTCAATGGACACTTGAAAGAACAATTAAAAAGAATTTACAACCAAAACTTCGAGAATTATCATAATAAAAGTTTGAATGAACGAATGTTTGAAAGAAGACCAAGAAAGCAAATTTGTAAAGATATTCTCGACGCCGTTGATACAATAATGAAAGAGCATATTGAATCGATGAAGGAAGTAACCATCTGGGACATTAATTGCTCGCTGTATTGCATGGCGATATCTTGCAAGCAAATTAACAACGACGTGCAAGAAAACAATAGCAATTCTCGACCAAAGAAAAGTGAACCGAACTGGATTATGAACTTAAAGAACAGTATCGAAAAAACCAGAAAACTTATTGCCCACACCAACGTTGTCATTAAATGTAAACTTGAGAATAAATGTACAAAACATCAATTAATCCTGAAGTCAAAGCTACAGAAAAAACTTGGAAGTACAGCAATGAATAAACTCCATACAAAATTAACAATTCTCAATCAGGAACTTAAAAGTAAATCACAAAAATTGCGATACTACTGGAGCGTAAAAGAATCAATAAACAATTCTATAACTATCCCAAAAAACTCTTCAGAAATATGAAGGGGGAAAAAATCGAGGCCAGAAACATTCCATCCTAAGAGGAAATCGAAAAGTTCTGGAAGGATATTTGGCAAAACAAAGGAGATTTCCATGAGAGCGCAGCGTGGGTAAACACCCTCAAAGAGACATACTGCAAACAAGCAACAAGATCTCTCCTTACTGGTACAAAAAACATTACCGCTTACCGAAACACTTTGGCTACAATATTCGATCTAATGATTCATGACGACCAGAAACTTCCAGAATGGTTTAGCACCGCCCATACTGTTTTAATTACTAAATCCCGCGAAACATACATCGCAAAGAACTATCGCCCAATTGCATGTTTAAACATACAATAAAAACTATACACCAGCTGTATTAATTTGTTTTTATCCGATCATATTGAGAAAAATAGGGTGATAACCAAAGAACAGGCTGCTGGCAAAAAGGGTGTCTGGGGAACCACCGAACAATTACTTTTGAAAAAAAACATCTTGAAGGAGGTCAAACGAACAAGGAGAAATCTCTACACAGTATGGCTCGACTACAAAAAAGCCTTTGATTCCATCCCTCATAAATAGCTTCTCCATGCCCTCGAACTTGCAAAAGTACCGGAACATCTAAGAAATGCCATAAAGAATTTGACCGAGTCATGGTACACTCGATTGCACCTTCAAGGCACAAACGAAACCATCACCACAAACCGTATCAAGATAATAAAAGGCATATACCAAGGAGATAGCCTGTCAACAATTCTCTTCGTACTATCACTTAATCCGTTATCGCACATGATTCAAAAGACCAAAGGATATGCATATGGAAAAACAAAAAATCACCAGCATACGCACAACTTTTTTGTCGATGATCTCAAGCTTTTCTCTGGAAACCTCAATAATTTGAAACATCAACTGAACATCGTTACTTCATTCTCCAGAGACATTTCTATGAATTTCGGAACTGATAATCAACCGATGATCAGTACAAATACCTTGGAATTGATGAAAACATTTCGTACGTTGGTCCGTTGAATAAACAACGAATATCCAAAGAATATCTAGGAAGAGTGAAGAAAATCTGGAATTCTGAACTTTCTGACTACAACAAAGTGACTGCACATAACACTTTTGCAGTACCAGTTATCACACCAACTATTGGAATAATAGACTGGACGATAGCAGAAATTGAACAGTTGGACGTAAAAACCAGAAAAATGCTATCGATGACTGGAAACTTCCACCCGAACTCAGATGTTGACAGGCTATATATTAACAGAAACAAAGGGGGGAGAGGTCTTAGAAACGTTAGAACGTTGTTCGAAAGCAGAATAATAGCGGTACATCAACATCTGAAATTAAACTTTGCACGTAACGAAATCCTTAAATATATTAACGAATGCGAAATTGACTCGATTAAAAGAATCGCTGACGAGCTGCTGCAACAAACCAATATTATCCAAGAACAAAATGAAAAACCCAAAAATCTTAGCCGAAAATTCACTCTCCAGAAAACTGAACAACGAATTGAGAGATATACCAACAAAAAAGTACATGGCTATTTTCAACGAAAACTTAAAGATGACAACAAGATAGACCACAAAACGAGCCTACAACGAACGAAAAACCGCAGTACAACATCACATTTTAACAGCTACCTAGACAGTATCATTGACCAGGAGCTCCCAACAAGATACCTCCAGCATAAACGCCAACAAATGTAGATTGTGCCATATCAGCATTGTGACGTAACCCATATAACCAATGGTTTCCCGAAAATGTCAGCAAGATACTATCTACCCCTCCGACATGATGCTGTTGCAAAGTACATTCTGAAGGCAGTCATAAGAATGAACCACCATGAACACAACTACTTTGAGAAATGAGATCCCGAGTATGTGTTAAAAATAGACAATGTCGAGTACTGGTGGAACCTACCAGTCAAAACCATTATGAAAAGACCACACAACAAACCTGACATTATCATATGGGACAAATCTACGAAAGTTTGCTCTATTGTCGAATTCAGCTGCCCAACTGACATCAATATCGGAAACAAAATCGAAGAAAAGATGAACAACTACGCACCACTACTGAGAAACATGCAGATAATGTATCCCGACTATCGGTTTAAAATGCTACCAATCATCATCGGGGCACTTGGATATGTCCCAAAATGTCTGAAAAAAGTAATGGAAGAACTTGGTTTCGAGAAGAAAGAAACGGCGAAACATATTAATAAAATGCAAAATATAGTTACGAGTGGAACTGTTAAGATTTGCAAAACCTTCCTCAAGTTATAAATAATATATATTTTTGTAACTTAAAGTCAGATGTAACCTAAAGTGCATCATGCTGTAGGCCAGTTAGTATTTACTCGCAATTCGTGAATTGTGAATTTGTAACTTGTAACTCTCAAAGCGTGGGAAGTCTTTGAGCCCAATGTAGTTTTAATCGGTAATGAGTTTTCTTCTAATATGATACTTTTTATGTAGGAGTAGTCTTGTCTCAGTGTTTGAGACCCATTACTTTTTTGAAATGCATAAATGCTACAGTAAAATGAAATATATATATGAAGTTTACTTACTTACTTACTTACTTACTTGTTTGCTTATATAAAAGTTTCTTTACCACGGAAATAGAATGCGAACGAAACATAGCACTTTCGGAAGTGTGAAAATGTGTAAGTTACTTTAATGATAAGTCAGATATGATTATTTAATCAACTTTCACATTTTCAGACAACCCTAGACTTCCTTTGCTATGTGTTGCGTCTAATGAATAAGAAGAGCTCAGTGTCCGAAGAATTGATGATAAATAACATTACAGAATTCAGTTGACCAGAGTCTCTGTTTGGATTTAAATTTTTTAAAGAAGTTTACTTTATTTTCCTTAAGGCAGGATAATTCACAAAAAAACAGTAATACATAGTTTTTATCGTAGTCCAAGGTTGTTCTCCAAATAATAGTTGATTTTTTTAATTGAAATGCTGTTCGTATTTTCTAGTGAAAGACCAGCTTTAACGTTGTTTAAATGTGTTTTACACGGCCAATGACAAAAAGTGGTGGGCTGCCTTGATCGTCTCTGTTTTCTGCATTGATAAAATTCCCGCCTGACTTGTGTTTTCTCATTCTGGCCATGTGGTGGAGTGGAGTGCAAACAGAAAAGCTTTCAACGAAAACGAACATAATTTTACTTGCGATATTCAAGCTCTGTACCACGAAGTTATTTCATAAAAATATGTGTATATTGTTTGATGTTTAGGGTTTGGTGGATGACAATTCAAATTAGAGTTTTGACATGGGTTCATTGTCAAAATTTAATGCAAACTGTAACAAATTTCTATTAGTATGTGACTAAGACTGGCGTAAAAATTCACACCTTTAAATATGCAGATGTGTCAAGTATAGTTCAAGTTTGTATTTATCATTACCCTGTGTTCTTCTTTATTTCAGGTCGTGGTATTATTGCTGGATACACAAGGAGCCTTTGACAGCTCATCAACTGTTAAGGACTGCGCTACGGTGTTTGCATTAAGCACGATGATTAGCTCAGTACAGGTAATTTTTATTCATTATCTTTTTGAGGTATGAGACAGACATTCATGTGGTTGTGTAGCAGTCGTCAATGAGAATTGTTTTCATCACAAGCTATTTGTTTTTCAGTTTATACTTGACAAACCCTTCTGGCTCGTTGTCATGTAATTTGGTTACACGATTATTCTGAATTAATGACCCGTTTTCAGATATTCCGTTTTGATTTTAACGTAAAAACATTCATATATATGTAATCGTTGGTAAATAAGTAAGGAATATCACAGATTGAAATAAATTCGGGGTTTATAGGCTTTGTTCAATTTTTTTCGTTCGCTTTCATTCTTTATCTTTCATTTCTTATTCGCCATGTCGTTACTATGAATTGTTATTAGCACCAGAAGTGTTACAACTCCTGTCTGTTAAATCTGTGTCACCAGGGGTTTACTTGTTTTTATTCTGCCTTGTGTCCGTCAATTGGGGTATGCTTTTATGATATCCAGTTCTTTTTTTATCAATTTGAAGTTCTTCCTTTGATTTTCATTTCGTCCATCGTTCTTGTTGCGTTGGAGAAACATATTCACGCCAGTGTGTTATTTCAGAGTCATATGCAGCCTAGTCTCAGTGGGTGTTTCTTTATCGGTATCAGATTGCAAGGCAGACTCGTGGTGTTACTGCTATCCGAAATCATAAGGGTATAATACCATATTTTGATAAGAGTTGTACGTGGGTTGTGTACAGGATTGGCGGCACACGTTGCTCGGTGCCTATATATTATCGATACAAGACACTTAATTTTATGAGTCTCTAGCCGAGTCAGAAGTTATGGATCCTTACAAGTATGTTATTATTTGGATAAAAACCCCAAAATTCTTGTTTCGATATTGATCCCGACACATTTACAGCCGAATAAGCCTTCTAAATCAAATTCGTAGAGTAATTAAGTTCAAGTCCTTTTTTTCTGAATCATAGAGATGATGAACGAAACTGTTAAAAATGTTCTGGGTATTTCCTTTGAGTAGTACAAACAAAACGTTGACAGACGATTCGACTCTGTGAACTGGAGCATTTGGGTTTTTTTAATAATGTGGTGGGTCCAAAAAGTAATATGCAGCCTTGAGCTTATTGATACCCTGTTTAAATGGCTAAATAATGGGCTTAGATTTCACCTTCGTTCCTATAAGGGACAAAGCCTACAAATCACCTTAATGAACGTAATCAGTTTAATTTGTTAAACCTGAAATTACTAAAATTCTGCAATATATTTGTTTTGTAAGGTATACAACTTGTCACAGAATATTCAAGAAGATGACTTGCAACATCTTCAGGTACGTACAAGCCTTTAACTAAATATCGCTTTTCTTTTAAGATAAGACTTTTAAGACAAGCTTGTAAGAATACAGTTGTTTTCAATTTTTTTAACTTTAAAAAGCATGAATCAAGGTTATATTAAAGAAGATTAAGGTAGTACGTTTTTATATGTTTTACAGTTTCTGTACGTTGTACGGATCAGAGAAGCAAGAAGAAGGAAGGGGATTGTAAACACGACTAGTTTTTTAGGAGGAAGCTATAAAACTAAAGCATTTGACTGTGGGGAACATGACAGCAGGTGGATAGTTTTGCAAAAGGAAAGTGCAACATTGTAACATTGGGACAGGTGCTGGAGTGCAAAAGCTAGAGTTATGGCGAGTGATGTTGGCGAGTGATGTTGCCTTGTACCTTTAGACCTAATCCAAAGTGGCAAAGGACCGTTGCCCAGTACTTCAATGGACTTCGCAAAGTTCAAGAAACTTAAAAAATTACATTATAAAGTTCTGTTTTTCATTTCTTACATATTTAAATATGTTGGTTCCCAGATATTTTTTGCATGTATCTATAAAAGATTATTTGCTTTCGAAACACCAATTGAGATACTCCAGAAGCTTATCCTGTACCTGCGTTATCCTTTGTGTTAATGAAATTTCTGCCTCGAAAAAATCAAGAAAAAACTGCTTAGAACACCATTTACAGTTTTCTGCTTTTGTGTATGTGCAGTATGTGCTCAGGGGCATTTGTATTTTTCTGTACCAAGATATAACTCACCCGTTTCTGCGTCTCATTTGATTTTATATTGAGATTCTTGTCTAAGTCCAAAAGCTTAGCTCTGTCCAGAAGAGAACCACCGTCCATTATTTTGATATAATTTAAGTTAACTTTTGTATGTACTGTATCTGATTGTTTCGTACACGTTTTTTATAGGTAGAATTATTGGGTTGTCATAAAATTACCGAAATTGCTCACATTTTTAAAAATTAGTGAAATTCTGAATCAGGTGATTTAGTTTTTCGTAATCCGCACAGCTTCAAGAAAGAGAAGCAGGCAAGCTTTATTGCCACTCTAAACTCGTTTCTTTGATTTAATATCATTACCTCTTTTTGGAAATAGGTACCATTTAACACAGCACCATCATGTCACACAAAGTTAATCACTTGATGTCAAACGCGTTTTTAAAGACCATTGCATTTGTGAACATACTTCAATCAAGTTCTTGAAACTCCGACATCGTATTTGTGGTTAAAAATGTTCATAGTCAAAAATAAAATGGATGAGAAGTGACATCACAGATGGTTAAAAAAGACGTATAAACTCACGTGAAGGTACCAACAATTGAAACGAGGGAGATCGCGCTGACAGAACAGTTCACGTGAGGTTGCAATTCAGTTTTATATTCCAGAAAAAGAAGCAGTAGAACTTTTGAATGTAAGTCATTTAAATCAGATGGAAAACAAAGTATTTCAGTTACTATTAAACTAGTCCTTAGCCGAATTAGATTTTGAGGTAAACAGTTGCTGTTCTGAACATTTTCTATACTGTTGTAGCTTTTTACGGAATATGGAAGGCTTGCACTGACTGAAACAGACAAAAAGCCTTTTCAGGTAAGTCTGTTAAAGCCATACCTCTGATGTAGACGAGAATTACATTTACAATTATGAAATCAATCAGCTGATTGATACTATCACACTGCACAATTAACATTGTTTGACAAAAGGTATACATATACTTAATTCAAGTATGTCAAAACAACTCTTGTTACTCGAGAAAACGTGAAGTCGTGTAGCTCTCTATGATGCTAAACTTAAACTTTAGAGTACCGCAGTCTTAAATATATAGCAACCGAAATCAGAGTCATCAAAAAGTATTTTCCTTTGAGGCTCGTTACAATTAGTTTGGCTGTGATTTGGTTTATTGTGGAGGATTTGAGATGACATGATAGCTTTCGCACTGGAAATTACATACGTTTCTAGTAAAATTTGGATTAGGAGGCTTCAGGCAGATTCTGCAGGTTTAACACGAGTGGGCTTTGGTTGTTTTTCAAGTAATGACTGTTTTTATAGTAAGAGCAATAATTTGCTCGCTTGCTCACCCTCTCCCTCTCTCACTCACTTTTCCTCTCTCTTCTTCGCTCTTCCTCTCGCTTCCCCCCCCCCCTCTCTTTCTCTCTCTTTCTCTCTCTTTCTCTCTCTTTCTCTCTCTTCCCCTCTTCCCCTCTTCCCCTCTTCCTTACCCCCAAACAGTCTTTCTTCAATTTTTCTTTTGGTGTAATGGCTAATTACTTTCTTTAATTCACAGCATACTATACTTTTAAACCCTTACAATGTTTTTTTTATCTTTTGACTTAATGGAAAACTCTTTGAAGTTGCTGATGAAGGCCAGTTCGAAATAAAGCTTTTATAGTTGCTCCCTCTGTGTAGTCATATCTAGACATTTTAGTTACCTTCTAGTGGCAGATTTTTGCGAACAGCCCCTTTCAATCTTTGTTGTGAACGGCAGCAGCGTTGATGGTTTGAGTTAGAGGGTATGTTGCGGAGGGAAAATTGCAGGCCCTCGCCGCACAACTATGAAGAAAATAAGCGATGCATTAGATATGTGACAGCAGAGCGTAAAGCTGATATAGTACGGTTCATGCAGCAGTCATATACCGACCTGCTTCTCTCAGCAGTAGAACAAAGTAGTCCCGACTCACTTTTAGCATCATCATATCGATAGCATGGATGATAGAATGATATTTATTAGGTCCATGTCATGTCTGGAGTGTGGGAGAGAGGATATGATATAAATATGCTTTTTTATGAATATAGTATCGTTACATAGATAAGTATTGCAACTGTGTGGATGATATATAACTTACCTTGTGCGAAAATAACTGTTTGTTAATATATTTGGCCTTTTGTACGCTTTTTCAGAGCGAATGATATTGATGTGCCTGTTATTATATGTGACTTGTAACCAATGTCAACACACCTGATCGCAGTAATTTCCGAGGAAAGATACGCTACTGAAAAATTAAAGTATTGCACAATTGCTGACATACATATCTGGTTATGGTTTCCTTGCTGTTATCGGTAAATAAAAACACTGCCACATGGAATTATCAGAGATTTACTAAGTGACTTCTGATGTGCTCCAACTTACTGATTTTCCATATAGCATACACAGCGTTACACATACATTAAACATACTTTTCATATGACAAACCTTGACAAAAGGTTTTCCGGATAGTCATGAAATGCTAACATTTATGTTTTTAAACATGGAGATAAGAGCTTACTTTGAATAAAATAGATTAGGGCCTTTTCTTGGTTTACATTAGAAAAACAGTCATTGGATTTTTATATCACCGACGAAGTGCTGATGAACTTACCAACCACGTCTACGACCATGAATATCTGCTTTTTACCAAGTTCTTCAGGAAGGTTGCTAACTCACCTGCTCGAGAGTCAACGCGTGCACGGTATGTGGCTTCCAAAAAAAAGCGGAAGCTGTGACCGATATGCTTGAATACGTTTTTTTGAGTTGTTTGATTTCATTTAAAAACTGTAACAGAAATGTAGCTGGTAAGAAGAGACTGCTGAGGATTCAATTGATGTATTGCTTTTTTGTCTTTTTCAACTTTCCTATGTTTCTGTACATTTGCTTCTCAGCCGTCTTTTAAGGTCGTTGCACATACTCTACAATAAAGCTCTGTAGTAAAAGTAGTAGTAGTAATACTGGTACTAGTTGTACTAGTAGTAGTACTGGTGGTAGTAGTAGTAGTAGTAGTAGTAGTAGTAGTAGTAGTAGTAGTAGTAGTTGTTGTTGTTGTTGTTTTGTAATCTTGAATTCCTCTTGGAATACCGATATAAATACTTCCGTCTTAGGCATATGCAATCTTAGGCATACCTGGTAAGGCATACCTGGTAAGCTAATATCCGTGTTTCAATATTTTTTCTACAGTGCCGCTTAACTCACAATATCACTCCGAAGTGACACTGTGACCTTCCGGAACAGGACACTCCATGCCAGTCACCAACCCTCAGGGCGATAGCGGATGTATTCTGTTAAAAGTGAATGGCAACAAGCGTGTGATGAGGGGTAGTGTCAAACAAATTAAGGTTTCATGCGTTGATTCACAAATTTGGCATCAGTTCCTTGCCTGCGATGTCATTTCATCATTTAAAAAGAAGTAAATATTCAAAGAAAATAGCAAGCTAGTAGCAAAATATCGCTAACGAGAAAAAGCAGCAGTATTGTAGCATTTGGGATTATGAAAGTAGTGTTGATCCTTCAACTAGACCAGCTATTACATCATTGGGAGGGCTTTTTTGCCAACCTTAGAAAAATGGATAGCTAAGCTGACTATACATAAAAAATAAAGGTGGCTTGGAAGGCAACTCAGGTCACCTGCAGCAGTCTGCAACGTGATTTACTTAGTCACGTGGTCTTTGAAAAAGGTCACTTGAAGGCTCCTGTTTTTGCTTGAGATAAACAGAACTTTAGTCTGCTGAGTATGCTGAGTATTTTTTCAAATAGGAAAATGTTATACTTCAAACATGAAAAATCATACATTATTAAAGCTACACGTAATATTGTAGAATCCTTGTTAATATATGACTAAATTTCTTTTTTGCCCACAGCGGTTGGAGTTTTTAGTGAGAGACTGGAGTTTTCCCTACGACTTTAGTTATGGGGTATCACCAACATTGCTGGAACGAAGGCTTAAGGTATATCTGAGGTATTTTTACCAGCTTTCTATAAGTTTAGTTTGCTATCTGTAGGGGCAGCTCATGGCATAAGTTTTGTTTTCCTTTGTTGTTTTTGCAGTTAAATGATACAGCTTAAATTAAATGTTTTTTGTTCGTACCAATGTTAGGAACTATGTGGATTCTATTTTTCGGAATGTTGTAAAACCGGCATTATTAGGTCTTGTGACCAAAAAATAAAGTTTGTATTCAAACTGTATTCTTTTCCCTAAAAAATAAGGGAAATGTAGTATTTTTATATTCTTAGTCGAAATATGAAAATATTGTGAAGATAGACTTACCTTATATGTATTAGCCCGTTTTGAACCTATACTATCGATATCACTGGTGGTTGACTTTTTGACACAATTTTATTGCAAGTTTCAAATCACATTTTCATAGCATAGCTTACCGCAGATTTTTTTGTTTTAAAAACGGTTTGGTTTTGTGTATTGCTCACTGTAGACGCTAACAGAAAACAACACTGTATCTTTTCAGTCAATGTAGTAATTCAAAAAATAGCAATAATGTGGGAAAGCACGTTATGAGAATGAAAACGGGTGTATGTACGTTTCTATCGGAGGGATAGGAAGGTGAACTTGCTTCCTAAAAGGCCCCCATAGACACTTGATATCTTCTTTGTAGGTAATATTCTCCAATTTATTTATTGCCATGCTTTGCCATTGAAAATGCATGTCAGAATTTTGCGGACGTAGGGAGACGCGTGTTGGCTAAACCAAATACCCATTTCGAAGTACACAAGCTTAAACATGAAAAAGACCAAACGATAAATTACCAATCGTAGAATATCAGTCTTTCTAAAGTTCGGATGAGTTTAGGAAGGTATATTTATTTTTCAGCTATGCTGTACAGGACTTTTCCACCATGCTTTTTGCGATGTTGGTGTTAATTTTAAGTAGCTACCTAGTAACGCACAAGAGCTTGTAATTGCCTTTTGGTACTCCCATTGACAACGGGCAAGAAATTTTTATTTTACAACCTTTAAATTTCAAATCAAACAAGCATAGAACACCCTGTTGTGGTAGCGTGCTCAATGAAGTTAGTTCCGCAACGCAGCTGTTTTCGACTCTCCTGCTCGGCATACAGTAATGTTCACTTTGAACCAGAATCACACTGATCATGGTGAAGCTAACACATGAATGTTAAAAATTCTAGATCACCAAATAAAAAACTATTTACCACACGATTTAGCTTGCATTAACGTGCAAACAATACCGATATATTGAGATAGGGTCAAAATCATCTTCAATTTAAACAAAAGTTCGCCGAACTTGCAGATTAGCTTTATGAAGTCCCGTGCAAAAGATTTTCTTATTAGCTCAGTTCTGTATTTTGTAGGTAACAGATAATCAACACGAAGAATTGAAACGAGTTCGAACGCATATAAATAACTGTTTCGAAAAGATAGGCTGCTTCCTGATGCCACATCCTGGTAAAATCGTAGCCACCAATCCTAAATTTAATGGAAATTTGAAAGGTATGTGTTATTAGACTAGTAATTAATTACAGTAGTGAAAGATGTAATGATAAAAGCCGTTTATATTTGTGAAGTATTGTAAAATCACCCTTACCGGCTAGGAAGTTCATGATAAAGGTTGATATTTTTCTTACTCCAAATTTAACTAGTTAGTATCCCAAGGAGCTTGCGAATGGTTTTCGTAAAGTACACTTAGTATTGAAAAAGTACCTGTAGATCATCAAACAACACTTCGAAGTGGCGTACCTTAGTTGTATTTTAGACGACAACATTCTGCTCAGCCAGTGATAAGCCAAGTAGTATATAAAATTACTGCTTTATCGGAAATAAACCACATTCATTTTGGTAGAAGGTTTTTTTACTTCTACTCGACAAGACCAAGACGCCCTTATGAGAGAACGCCAGACATTCGGTACAGTGGTGTAAAGGTGGTGGGCTGTGTCAACCCCGGCTTTGTTTTCCTCATTGATAAAGCATGCTTCCTAAAATTATCTACGTCAGGACAACTCTTATACCTCTGATACCTCTGACACTAGATGTAAAGCCTTTGGGATGGTTTTTTTGCTATAATCAACGAAGAATAACGTTTTTAATAAAGGAGGCCGACTTTCTTTCCTGTCAGATGTTTTACAATACTGAAATGCCTTGGCATAAAAGTTCAGTCGAGTCGAATGTTCTTGCTTATTTTTATTAATGCCTTCCAGAAGTGTATACCGATGACTAATGACGTTCCAGCTTCAACAGAAACCTGCCTTGTGCATTCCAAAGTATGCATACCAGTAAATTAATAACTTTGTACTCAATGATGTTATGAAAATGTTAATTCTTGGTCGTTAACATCGTCTTTTGTTTCTAAGCAATGTCCCACAACAGTGAAACTAATTTTATTGCAACGTTAACGCAACTATTTCAAGGATAAGTTGGGTAAACATCAAAAAGCATAGTTGCCGAATGTGCCCTTTTGCTGAATCAGCGCAGTACTATACCGAAANAGGAGGCCGACTTTCTTTCCTGTCAGATGTTTTACAATACTGAAATGCCTTGGCATAAAAGTTCAGTCGAGTCGAATGTTCTTGCTTATTTTTATTAATGCCTTCCAGAATTTAAAGCGAAGCAAATAGACGCGTATCAATAAACATTGAGACTTTAAAAATTGGTTCATTTTGCAACATCTTGACTACAAAAGACGAATTTACAGACGTAGTAGTTTTCGTTATCTTTTAGCGAAAATTTAAGACCCTGAATAACTTTCGAAAGTAGCCGCAGAGCATGTGTAATGCTGAAAGCTTAGAAATAGACCGGTCTTGTTGACACCGTTTTCTTGATTTTCGGATTATCAATAATGAAGTCCAAGCCAGAAGAAGTGTATACCGATGACTAATGACGTTCCAGCTTCAACAGAAACCTGCCTTGTGCATTCCAAAGTATGCATACCAGTAAATTAATAACTTTGTACTCAATGATGTTATGAAAATGTTAATTCTTGGTCGTTAACATCGTCTTTTGTTTCTAAGCAATGTCCCACAACAGTGAAACTAATTTTATTGCAACGTTAACGCAACTATTTCAAGGATAAGTTGGGTAAACATCAAAAAGCATAGTTGCCGAATGTGCCCTTTTGCTGAAGCAGCGCTGTACTATACCGAAAAAACGTTTAATGACGAAGATGGTCCAAGCATTTGAAGAATGTTGTGAATGAATGATGAATGATGTGTTCATGTAAGCCGCACTAAGAGAAATGTGGTAAAAATGGATTTTTTTAGATAGGTCTTGAGCATCAGACTACTAAGAGCTTACCAATCTTATTGATCATGAAAAGAGTCTACTCAGTTTTAAATGCGAATCGTAATTTTAGCAACCAGAGCGTTAGGGATTACCAATACAATATTAAAGACCTACTGTCGAAACGATACAAAGGGAACTTTGACCTTTAATATTGTAAAGAACTGCTTTGGGGATGATTTGTTCCCCTGTCTTAACTGATCGTCCGTGATGCCTGACTACCCATGTCAGCGCCGTATTTCAAAGCTTAAGAAGTTGCTTTCAAAGAATTTTTTTGCCTGAAAATGTTAGCATTTATATATATACAGCAGTATACACAGTCGAAAGATTACGGTTTGGTGAGCAAGGAACGTTCTGTACTCTCGGTCAAACAGTCCGCAACAGAATATCAAATTCTAAACAGATAGCAATTTGTATCAAATTGAAACAGGACATAAATGAATAAAGTTAGTCTTAACAGAACTGGATGCAGCAATAATATTGCATTTTTTATCGAAAGTTTCTGGTCGGGTATGAAACAGTACCAACGAGCAGTTATTCCACCATGAGACTTCTTAGTTCAGAATATAGCTACTAAATTTTGATATGGTCAGTTCAAGATTCATTAAAAATTCAAAAATTTTGAAATTATTTTTTAAATCTAAAAGGAAGGGGGGCGGGAATTACTCTCAACATGACACAGGCTTGTAATGCTAAAAATGATTAAGAGGGACAAAATAACATTTACTGGTTACCTCAATTAAAAATTAGCGGACGAAAAACGTCCTTCTCCTCTTAATACATTACACATATCTTGCACAAATAACTCACTACCAATACTGTTATCATTTACAGCTGTTGTTTCTTGCCCATCTGGTTCTCCTGATGTTTCAAGTTCTATCCTCTGCGAAATCATGCACACAACCCCTAACCCTAACACGAGCTTAAATGAGATCACTTTCTACATTTCACTGTTTCGCATCTCTTCTGCTTCTATTTCGGATAAACATCCATTTGGTCTTACCGCTCTTGCTTGATCAGCGAGGCGCTATTCAGTTATTTCCAAAACACCAAGCGCATACCATATACGAATAATCCTTTTCCTATAACATACCTTGCTTGGCTCGCTCCTATAAAAGCATCGCATTACGACCGAGGTCTGACTACTTTCCCCAAGAACTACTGCTAAGTGTGACACCATTACTGGATCCGGTCCCATTTATATTGTTTTCTCTGTTATTTGACTGATTCATTACACACTTTCAAGGATAGTAATTTAAGGTTACATTGCCTCCAATTTTTTTGTCGTGACACCATCGCCAATGGGTCTCCAGCCAAGGCTGAAGAACCCCTCCTACCCATAAGACAGACTAAATCCCGCTGGACACCAACCCGATCCATTGAAGTCATACCCAGTTATTATTATTATTATTATTATTATTATTATTATTATTATCATCATCATTNATACCTTGCTTGGCTCGCTCCTATAAAAGCATCGCATTACGACCGAGGTCTGACTACTGTCCCCAAGAACTACTGCTAAGTGTGACACCATTACTGGATCCGGTCCCATTTATATTGTTTTCTCTGTTATTTGACTGATTCATTACACACTTTCAAGGATAGTAATTTAAGGTTACATTGCCTCCAATTTTTTTGTCGTGACACCATCGCCAATGGGTCTCCAGCCAAGGCTGAAGAACCCCTCCTACCCATAAGACAGACTAAATCCCGCTGGACACCAACCCGATCCATTGAAGTCATACCCAGTTATTATTATTATTATTATTTTTATTATTATTATTATTATTATTATTATTATTATTATTATTATTGCTATCTATTTTTTTCGGCGTTCCTTTTTTAATCATGCCAAATGCCCCAACTATGACCGGAGTTGGATGTTTTTTCATTTTTTGCATCCTCTGCACTTCAATTTCAAGGGCTTTATATTTCCTGAGCTTTTCAAATTCTTTTGCAGATACGTTTTTGTCAGATGGTATACTCATCAATTAATTTACCTGTCTTACTCAGCTAGTCCTTCATAACAATCTCTGGTCCTTGATAGCAATGTCTAGCCCATTAGTTTGTATGGTTCTGCTGGTTCCTATAGGGACGCCCCATCGAATAGTCACCTTTGGCTTATCAAGAACATATAAAGGTTTATACTCATACCACTTGTTTTGTTGCCATAGCGGTTACAGATTTTCCAGTGCATATATTGACCGACACGATTGTGTCTGTTGAAATATTCATTAGGCGCGAGGATGGAACAGCCTGTAATGAGATAGTCAATGGTTTCTGTAGTTTCATTACTGAACCTACACTTATCGATTGCACCATTATGAATCACATTCGCCCGGTAGTGCTTGTTCTTGAGTAGCGACAGTAGACCCTGCCGTCTCCTCCTTCAGATCAGCACTTCTCAGCCACTGATGGGTGTCTATTAAATCAATATTTGCTTTCTGGCATCGAAGTGCGTATTGGCTACACAATGGTTTTGACTTCCAGGCATTATCAATATCCTTCGTACCCTTCTCTCTTATGTTTTTTATTTCTTCTTCCAACTCAATTTCCAAAGCAAGGTCTAGCTCTCTCGCAAATAGTTTCGCTTCGTTAACAACAGAATGAGAGCCTTTTTGATTTTCATAGTTAAACACTAACTGCAGCTTCCAATCTTTTGATAGATCTAAATATCGGAAAAGCCAATTGTGGACGTCTGACAAGAAAGTTCGAGTTGTGTTAAACCTCTCCCACCTGCTTTTCTGTGGAGGTAAAGACGTTCAACATCGGCTTTTGGGTGGTGCGTGTTAAAGTTGCCAGTAGCTACCTAATCTTAGTGTCTAATCTTCATTTTTCGGTATGGTACCAATCAATGATATTGAAGCTGTGTGTGATGACAGGGACAGCTAATGTGTTGTATGCCGTGACTCGGTTTTTGGAATTTAGCTCGGTCTTGAAAATCAAACGCGCACTTCCTAAAAGGTCCTTTTTGAGTTTTTCTTTCGTTGCAGCATGTTGGACTCCATTGGACTCGTCAACGCCAAGATTCTTTTACACATTCTCCTTTTCCAGATCTTTAATCATTGTTTCCTCATCAAGTCTAACATTGTTAGTCGTCACTAGTTTAAAAGTCTTTTAAAAAGTAGCTTTGCCGCACTTACACAAGCAAAACTCGATACCGATATCATGACTGAAGCCCTTCACGTTCTTCAACAGTCCTTCGAGTTCGTTATCATCCTTTAGGTGCAATTTCAAATCATCCATGTAAAACAAATGGGAGATTCTTTTAGTCCCTGTCTTATATCCGTATCCAGAAGAGTTCAGTTAAAGTAAGAGAGGTATTAGCTATATGCAGAAGAGTAGTGGAGATAGCAAGTCTCCTTAATATTGATGTTATCACTACTCAATGAACCGTTCTCATGTTTAAAAACTGAGAGTGTCTTCCAATTTTTCATATTGTGTTTCAGAAAACCGAAAACATTGGGTAATACTGGTACTAAATAATTCTAAAGACTTTTAAGAATCAACTCGTGTGGAGGGCTATCAAATGCTTTTTTGTAGTCAGTCTATGCACAACTCATATTCCTATTTTTTCCTTGCAATTTTCAAGGAGCATTTTGTTTACTAGCAATTGATCCTTGGACCCGTACGATCTGGGTCTGCTTCCTTTCGGTTGGAGAGGGAAAAGGCTGTTTCTTTCCAGGTGTACATAAGTTCTGTCTGTTATGACAGATGTTAGGAGTTTCAATGTTGTGGACAGACATGTAATTGGCCGGTAATTTTTGGCATCGTTCGTTTCATTATTCTTGGTCAGTAAGTACATTGTTCCTTTGCACAGCCATTCTGTGGGGTTTTTTTCAGGTTTTGCGTTATTTCATTCAGTAAGGTTGCGAGTTTGTCATGGGACCAGGATAGAATATTTACAAAAAAGTTCGCAACTTTATCAATTTTAGGTGGCTTCTATTTTTAGGATTTCGGTAATTCTGCCGTCTTTTCCGTTACAGTGACATTTACCCACTCTTGTTCGTTGATGTTCTCGTCCGCCTTCTCAGTATTCCCTATCCAGTTCGCTTTTTCATTAAAGCTTTTTTTTCCCTTCCCATGTACCTTTACAAAACTTCTCCACATTTTCATTAATTGTAGTTTGATTCTTCCCTATCTCCCTATAAAACGTCTTCGCATCTGTTTGAAAAGTCTTATTTTGCCTATAGAAATTGTGTCGTTAGCAAACTTCCTCAGTCGCTGCGCCTTTACTTGCATTATTTGTTTTAACTCTTTTACACTCGGGATGTCGCCTGAATTTTCGATCTTATACGTCCTTACAACCTTTCTAGCTTTTCTTGTTTTTGGTTTGCTATTTCTTTCAAAATCAGTTAGTATTGATATCTCGCCTCTTAATATTTCGATTTCACTTTCAATCCAAACTTTCCATTTTGGTTTTTTACTTTGGTTTTGTCTTCTTGGTTTCTTAGGCTTAACTCCAAGGTTACTTTCGACAGTTTTTGCACTTGCTTACAAAGTGGTGTTCATATCGTTTATATCTAGGTCCATATCATCACAAAATTCTGTTTTATCAAGTTTGGCCATGGTTAAAATGTTTCCTGTGCTTTTTTCACTTTTACCTTTGTTAGGCATTTAATGCTCATTCATACTTTTAGCCTGAACCATTGCTATATTTTCAAGAAACTCGTTTTTGAAATCATTCAACTTAGCTTCATCAATGTTTTCGCAAGTGTCGTGTTTCTTCCTTACAACTGGTTTTAGCGTTAATTCTAGGAAGAGACATGCTAGGATTATCATAAACGTGTCATATCTTACATTCTGTCACCTACTTCAAATTACTCCTCAGAACGGGATCAATTGAAATGACATCCAGCACACCAAACTGATCTTTTTCTTGACGAGATTTTAAGTCATCACCCACCCTAATATCGATCTCTCTAGCATCTATATCCGCAGCATCAGCTCTTACCATATCTTTAGTTTCGTGAAGTTCAAAATCAGTCACTTTTTATTTAAGAGATCACGCCTAACATTTGCTAAGCTGTTGCCGTTAAAATTCATTCTCCATCCCTGTATACGGCTTCTCCAAAGCCTAAAAGTGTTTTAAGTGTGACTCCCTTCTGGTTTTCTAGAGACATGTAGAAAGCATACTTCGATCCTTTGTAATGCTCTCTGCTCCACCTTTGGCATTTTTCTTTAGCTTTTTACTTTGATGGTGTATCTCTAGATTTTTATTAAAAGAGGTTGCCGATTTAGTAGTACATTTTTCGACCCCAAGCTGCTTCATGTTCCTTCGGGGGACACGTCGCTAGTTTCCCTACGCGACGGAGCATGTAGTATGATTTTTTACTTCCGGTTTTCATTATTTTTATAGGGTGCGTTTTAGCCTTGCTGCCAAGGGACTGAATATTCCGTGCCAGATGTCACTTGGTATTTCAAATTGACGTGAATTTATTTGTTTATTGTTCTGAGTTCACCTTCTCATAGGATGGGTGCCTACCAAGGCCAATGACCTCATCCTGGCCATAAGACAGACTTACCCCCTCCGTGCGCCAACCCGGTACTTCATGGTCTTGGGGAGAGCTAACAGGTACTACACCTTGCCCAAGGGTGACCTGGAAGTAGCTTTGGCAAAGGGAAACCTCGTTCAACCACGTCGAATCTCCACAAATGGATGTCATTTCCAAGGACATTTATTGTCATTGTTATTATTATTATAATTCGCACAGTATGGATGTTAACTTTCGGTATTGTCATCCTCAGCATCAGGTCTGTTTCACTGGACTTGAGACACTGAATGTATTTTAGATACTGAGAAATTATTATTATTATTATTATTATTATTATTATTATTATTATTATTATTATTATTATTATTATTATTATTATTGTCTTTTTTGCTAAATGTCACAGTTCATACTGGCTGCTTTTTCTTTGGCCGGGTGTAAACCAATACACCTAAGGCATATCATGTCCTGAAGTTCAGATGCTAAATT
>RDPX01000594.1:182808-207289 GCA_003991215.1 Morbakka virulenta | reverse complement strand
TATCAAGAGTTGCTTTTCAAAAGATCAGATTACACAATTATTTGTATAACATCTTTGTAGAAAAATTTGTTCAAGTGCTGATTTGTATACAGCTGAAGATTGTGAAAGGCATGAAACTCTGATTACTGTAAAGTTAGGGTTTTTCTTACTCGTATTTCTGATTATAGGATAGCTCCTACGTTTTAATGTGGTAAAGCACTGTTGCTGATGACATTTCATAATCATTTGCTAATGTATCTATATATACATGTATATATATACATATATATGTATATATATAAAGAGGACACGTGTATGTTTATATACATAGACTATATGATTTCATTAACCCTGTTTCTAAACTTATAACACAAACCCTCACTATCTCTGTCTTTCCTTTCCCTTTAGTTCGATCACTCTTCCTCTTTCTCAGTCTCTGTTTTTCTTTCTATGTCTGTCTGTTTCTCTTATACATACACCGTCACACACAAAGACAAACACACGAGTTCCTTTATTAACGCCACATTTGTTTCAATTACTCAGCTTTAAATTTATTAACCTTTTTCCATTATTTAGCTCAGTGCGGTATTTCTCCAGTTCCTCAGGCACGAGTAATTGCTGGTAAAGATTCAGTTCCAGGAGCCTGGCCTTGGCAAGTTAGCCTGTATAAATATCACTACAACTATCATTGCGGGGGTTCACTGATCAACGCCGAGTGGATTGTCACAGCCGCTCATTGTCTTACCAATACTGATCCTTCTATTTATACTATTGTCTTGGGTGACTGGAACAGGTGAGTCATAAAATCACTTTTGAAAACCTAAAAAACTTTTTTAAAACAAAACTTAAAATTTTTTCCAAGTGAAACTCGTTTTTTGTAAAAATAGTAATTAATTTATTGTGTTATTACTTGATATTTTTCAAACCAAATTATAGATGTCCTTCGATTTCATATAAACCTTCTCTGTTTACCGTCGCTTGACAGTCAACTTCTTTCTTGACCATCACTGATGGCTAAACCAAGGTTTTGTATATGTTGGGTACGGTAAGATATTATTGGGATAGGTTCTACAAATACAAGATCAGAAAAGCATTCTTTCGTCAGACATACAATACTTTAACCCCTCGTTTCTCCATATTACTTTCAGCAGTCATAGGAAAGGCAACAGGTAAGACGTTGCACCTGTGAATACCTGGAAGATCGTATTGTGTCCTTAAATGGGAGAAAAATCTATTCAAGATGTGTTTGACTGCTTTTACCATCACTTTAGGGTTTCAATAGGAGAGGGGTATTTTCAACAAGAAAGGTCTATGGATNAAGGTTTTGTATATGTTGGGTACGGTAAGATATTATTGGGATAGGTTCTACAAATACAAGATCAGAAAAGCATTCTTTCGTCAGACATACAATACTTTAACCCCTCGTTTCTCCATATTACTTTCAGCAGTCATAGGAAAGGCAACAGGTAAGACGTTGCACCTGTGAATACCTGGAAGATCGTATTGTGTCCTTAAATGGGAGAAAAATCTATTCAAGATGTGTTTGACTGCTTTTACCATCACTTTAGGGTTTCAATAGGAGAGGGGTATTTTCAACAAGAAAGGTCTATGGATGCTGTGAAATGCCTTTCTCATGTCAATAAACTGACTGTAAGAAGTACGCAGAATCATTGGCATTGCTCAATGACAAGACGCTGCTGCTAAGTATACAAGTAATGTATACTTAGTAGTGTAGAAAGCAGAGAAAAAGAAGAAAGAGGTCATAGTTTTTCTGGCATAAAAAATTATTAATTAACTTCAAAGAAATAGATTATGTTAGAAGAGTAGCTTTGAGTTTCTTTAGACAAGTTAATAATTGTTTTAACTACTTTTATGTTCACAGGGAAATACCTGAATCTAGTGAAGTTAGATTAAAGGCAGAGATTGTTTTAAAGCATCCAAACTATGATACTTCAAGGATTAATAATGATATTGGCCCTGATCAAACTTAGCCGACCTGTACAATTTACTAACAGAATACGACCCGTTTGCTTGCCAAGCTCTAGAGATGTCATCCCAGTTAACTCAAATTGTTTTTTAACAGGTACGTTTTTTTCTTATCTCATTGCTTTTTATTGTAGTAGATCAGGGAAGTGGAGTGGATAGGGGAAAAGGTATAAAATTTGAATCAATTCCTATGTTTTATTTGGGTTTTATGAAAAGAAACTTCAAGACAGGGAGAAAAAATAGAAAGATAGATCATAAGAAGGAGAGTAAAAGAAAGCAACAGAGAGAAAAGTTACATAAAACATATAAATATATTTTACAAAATTACAAATGATTTCATCCATATCTATTAAACATTAGTGGTTATCATTACTACAATTCATTATTCATATATAATTATACTAAAATTTCTAGAATTTGATTGTTTTTCTTTGACCTTATTTTCGTNATAAATATATTTTACAAAATTACAAATGATTTCATCCATATCTATTAAACATTAGTGGTTATCATTACTACAATTCATTATTCATATATAATTATACTAAAATTTCTAGAATTTGATTGTTTTTCTTTGACCTTATTTTCGTTTTTAACTGATATGATGGTTTGCGTAACGGTGAATTGGCATCAAAGATTGGAATAGATTGTCCTTTGCATTGGCATCGGTGAGTGGTGTAGGTGGAACTGCTTATGATGTACTTGGAAGATTCTAAGTATGGATTAATTTTTGTGGTACTTAGTTTTTCAAGTGCAAAAGTGCAAAAGTGCACTCTATAGCTTGTAAGGTAGCCAATTTCATATCTAGGGTTGTAGTTGTTATTCACAAAGCCAGGTTCTTCGTAGTTCTGTGTGATCAAGTGGTATCACGTTTCAGACTGAGTCTATTAGCTTGATGCGGGGAAGTGTGGTATAAGTTGCTCATTTTGTGTAGAAAATACTTTTAGTAAAAGTGATATTCTGTCCCAAAACTGCTATTCTGTCCCAAAAACTGTTCTTCTAGGTAGTTAAAAATTTCCTATACTCGTCCTGCTGCAGTCTTCTATTTTTAGGCACCTCGGATCTAATTATTGCATTTAGTTGTGTTGTCTATCAATAGCAACCCAGAGAAAGAAAGACACAGTGAAGCGAAAGTTGAAGTTGCATAAATTATTTAGTTAAGAAAGTTCCCTGGTAGATCTGATAGTAGAACATGTGCTCATAAGTCTCATAGAAACTGTTTTGAATTCAGTTTGCTGAACCATTCTACAATACAAAACCCTTTCCATCTGTATGATATTTTTTTTTAAATAATTTTTTCTACTGCTTAGCAATTTATGTGTACACAAGTACTTGAATGACCATAAGGAACTTAATTAAGTTCCTCAAAAGAATTACAAATCTCCAGAAAATCATTCTCAATTTGAGAAGAGATTTGTATGTCTAGTATCAGGCTACACATTGTATATGCTACTAATAATATTTTTTCTTCGTTGTTCTGTTAAAGAGGATCTCCTACTAATCTCCTATCAATGCTATCCATATGCGTTGTAAGTGATTTACTTCAACTGCAAAACTATAGAAATGGTGCTGCTGCAAATATATGCATTGCTGTTGTTAAGTCCTTCCCGGAGGGATACCCGTTGCCTCCTAAAGTATCTTCAGTTGCAGTGTTGTGTTCTATTCCTTCTTCGGCTAGTTAAATCAATTCTTCGAAATATTTCGTCTCACGTATTCACAGTGAATAGTACAAAAACTGTAAAGTGACGTTGGATTACTAAGACCAAGAAACCTATTTTCTAGCAAGCATTAACGTCCGTTTTCAGTTGTACTTGAGTAGTTTACGGGATCACTAAAGCAAAATGCAGAATAGATATGTATTGAAGTGTAAAGTGACAATGAGCTGAAAGATTGAAAAGGACAATTGAGCAAGTGCTCGTTATGATAGATGAAAACAAAGGCCCAGTTTAACATAAAAGAGAAAAAAAATAGTTTAAAGAGGTTTTTAAAGGAGAAAGGGTGTAATTAAAAAACGAAACACTAATATTCGATATCAAGGAAGAAAATGATTAGGATACTGCAAATAGGGATGGAGATCATTTAGGATGAAATGCTACGAATTGCACACGGTAGAGTAATAAAGATATGATAAGTGCAGGTAGCAGACAAGAAGGGGTAAATTCAAAAAGAAGGACTAAAATCAGCTATACCAAAAAGCACAAACAAGATATTGTTGCTCTGATTTTGCTACAATGTAAAGTCTCAATTAAAAATTTCTTTTTCATCTCAGTCAGATTTTAGCTGACACTTACCCTCAGGAGCACTCTTGTCCTTCTCCAACTCAGATATTTTATGTCCAATTTTTACTCGATTTCACTGAATACTTTCAGCATTTTATCCTTTTGATTTGACTTATTTGAATATTACTTTTTCAATTTTTTATTAAATATTAATTTTGATATGTGATACTTACGTTGGTAGGTTGATCATTTAACAATGCCAAATCGATTTTAATAGTAATTGATATATTCAGCAGCTTCTTTATTACCATATATCGAAAAACATTTAATACATACTCTTTTACCGTTATCATTTGTATTTTTGTTATTTTCACAACAATAATATTTATGATTACCATTTTCACATTCAGTTATTTATTATTACCAAATCACAAATAATTTCACCCATACCTATCAGTCCAATCTATAACTTGATCTTCTAGCAGTGAAATCACATAGTGTTTACTAGATCAAACACTTGATTAGTTTGTTTATTCTTGTACATTCAAGTGGATGGATAAACAGCACCATTTATTACGTTCTCCAGGACTTGTTTTGTATGATTATTATTTATAACAGTTTAATTATTAACAGTTTCAACAAAATTTTAATGATTATTGCTTGTAATTGTTTTAATAACAATAAATTCATCAGTTATTTCACTCACAAGATAACCTGAAGGACTAAATGCAATAAACTTGTAATAATACTATCATCATGTCCAAATAATCCATTTCAAATCCAATAAGATCCATTATATGAGTGCAAATTATAAACAATAAATATATTAAAAATATCACTATTATCACCAGTAACATTAAGATTTATAATACTTTCCATTCGTTGACTTCCATTAATTTCAGATGATACCTATTATAAACTCTCTCTGATTTATCACATAATGTGGGTTGGTTTGTTTTAGTATTTGGTATAGAATCAATCTGAGAAAGAGTTTAATCAAATAGTTCTGAAGAAGAATTTTCATCTAATTTATATATGTATATACAAAGGATATTTTATATTCAATACAATACTCTCATAAAATTGTCTCGTTTAATTTTTCTTAAGAACATCTATCAAGATAACTTTTACAAACAGCAGAGCTATTGAATATTGGTTTTGCTTGGAAACCAAATAAACCATTATTTCCCATATCAATATCTGATTTCATTTTACCTCCGGTGTCTTTGTCAAGATACTTATTATTTGCAAATCATTGAGTCATAACATCAGAATAAAGAAAAGGGGGTTCTTCACACGTGAAATCTTCATATAATCAGCAATCCACTTATTTGTTTCAAATGAAATAACATCATTTGTTGTAATATTGTTTGTATGTAATTCATCAAATATTCCTAGGTTTATACTACAAGTCCAGATATTTTATAAGACATTTTGATGAAGGATTTATTATGCTCAGTGACTTGAATTATCATCATCAAACGGAAAGAATATCTCAAGATCTGCCGTGATTCTCCACAAAAATTCCGCCAACCAGACCGACTTTGTGCCATTCAATATAGTTTTGGAATTGATTTTCCGTCACATATCTGACAGATGTTATCACTATAGCGTGTCGTAGGGCTCTTCGTGCTTGCTTACCAAATACAGAGCATAATAACAGATCCCTGTCAACATTGTCATGACGGCAAATATGACCAAGGAAAGAAAGTTTTCGCTTGGTGATCAAATGTATAAGACGTGTCTTACAGTCGATCTTCTGGATTACCCACTCATTAGTCTTTCTCTCAGTCCAACTAACTCTCAGTAACCTACAATAACACCATAATTCAAAAGATTCGATTCTTTTAAGATCCCCTTTCTTTACAACCCAACATTCTGAACCATATCTTGCAATGGAGAAAACGAGGGAAGCGAGCAATCGTTTCTTAGTGCTTAAAGAGAGATGCGAATCTTTCCAAATCTTTGTCAAAATGATCATAGCATTTCTGGCTATATTTATCCTTCTCTTAATTCCGCTAGATTCGTCATACGAGGCTGTAATTTTTGCACCAAGATGAATGAATTCGTTTACATTTTCTATTGCCTCCCCGTTAACAGTAATGTTATCAAGAAGTTCTGGATAGTTTTTGCGTTTAATTTTCATTACTTTAGTTTTGTTAGCGTTTAAGAACAGTCCCGCAGACTCGCTTGTAGTGTTAAGCTTATTGACCAGAGATTGTAGTTCGATCATGCTGCCGGCTGTGAGAACAGTATCATCTGCAAATCTTAGGTTATTGATGGATTTGCCACTGTACTTTCCGTAACCTCAAATGCATTATTGTTTCTGAATATACGTTAAAGAGATAAGGAGAAAGGATACAGCCTAGTCGGACTTCCTTTTCAATACTAAATCATTCAGTTAACCCATGTGCAGTTGTTACTGATGCTCTCTGATTGGCATGTAATTACATTATTAATTCAACTATATGTTGTGCAAAGCCCATTGATAGCATGTTTGTCCATACAACTCTGTGATCGACGGTATCAAATGCCTTCTTATAATCAATAAAACATAAAATTATGTCTTTGTTACATTCTCTGTTTTTCTCTATAATCATTTTGAGGTTTAATATCTGGTTTCTAGTCCCTCTGGCTGTGCAAAAACCGCCCTGCACTTCATTTACCTCCTTATTCAAACTTTCTTTCATTCTGTTTGCTATTTTATAAAGCAGTATCTTACTGGGGTGACTGATTAAAGAAATAGCTCTATTGTTACAACACTGCTGAACATTACCCTTTTTAGGAAGGGGTAAACACAAAGAGGAAACCCAGTCTGTAGGCCAGGATTTTTTGTACCATTTTCTATGACAGAGTTTGTAAATTGAACGACAGAGTAACCACCGAACTTTATAAGTTCTGCAGGAACGTTGAATTTGTTGCTTGAACTTGCTGCTATCTTTACAAAGCTATTCAATCGTTGCTTAAAAGAGAAATGCTTTCCATCTCCTTGGAAAATTTCATCAGTCTGTCCGGTATTCAAAAATACTGGGTAATAGTCATCTTCATCTGTGTATAGACCAATCAGTCTCCTTAGTGTCGTTAGTAAGTTGTTTGAATCCATGATAAACCAAGCAGTTGTCAATCACCACAACAAAAACAAACTACTTAATGACAAGCAATATGGATTTCGTACAGCAAGATCATCTGCTGATGTGCTGACTGTGATATCTCGTAGGATCAATGAATCTCTTGATGGGGGCTTTGTTTGACATGTCAAAAGCCTTTGATAAGGTCTGGCTCTAAGGGTTGCTTTGCAAACTTGCTATCTATGGAATATCCTTTTAATTTCTTTTTAACGATCAAATCCTTTCTCTCTGATAGGACTATGAAAGTAGTTGTTATTGGGTAGAAATCCAAATTACACTGTATTAACGCCGGTGTTCCTCAAGGTTCTATTCTAGGGCCACTCTCTTCTTGATTTTCAGGAATGATCTTCCAAATCACATTCTGAGATCCTTTGTTGACATCTATGCAGACGACACAACTGTCTATGGGTGCACCTCAAAGAGTATTGGTGGTTAGGATCTTCCGGATTCCTTTTATTTTTACCTTGGGTTTGTAGTGGAATTGGGCAATAAATGGCTTGTTACTTTTAACACCTCTAAAACTAAGCTAATCTCTTTTCACCACCAACGTTCAGATCCTAGCTTTGCAACAGTTGAAATGAAAGGCTAACTTCTTGAAAAAGCCCCTTGCTTTGATAAACTACTGGGACTGAGTTTCACTCATGATCTAAAATGAAATACTTACTACCAATATGTTGCTAAGGCTGATGGTAAAATGGTTGGATCCTTCTACCGCTCCAGAAAGTATGTAACGCCTGATGCAATCCTGTACCTGTAAAAAAGTGAGATACGCCTTAAGATGAAGTACTGCTGCCACATCTGGGGAGGTGCTGCCAGGAGCACTCTTTCTTGCCTTGACAGAGTTCAAAATCAACTTCGCAACCTTGTTAGAGATGATCTGTTCAGTTCTATAGAGCCCCTTTCTCACAGCAGAGACGTTGCTAGTCGTTCTCTACTTTATCGGTATATCCATGGTAAGTTCTTGACTGAGCTTCAATCTCTAGTTCCTCCTCGTAAAACTTTTACAGCAAGAACGTGTCCTTCTACCACTACTACATAGAATTATTCTTTCTTCCTCCATGTGCCTAACATCAAACGGAATTTTCATGAAAAGAGTTTTTTTCCAAGAACTTCCAGTGTGTGGAACACTTTGCCACACGATTGCTTCCCGGAGGACTACAACATGGACATCTTTAAATCAAATGCCAATAAACACTTGTCAAAACCTTCCATTATAAGTTCTCAAATATTATTCATTCATTTATATCTTTCGTCCCTTTCACAATACTTATCATCATCCACCTGTCCGTCTATCCATCTCATTAACACTCATACTCCAGTGGCTTTTACCCTTCATGTGTGATGTGAACGAAAAAAAAAGGAATGTTGTATTAAAAGCCACACCTGATAGAAAACTGGTTGAGAATCTTCTAAGTTATATTTTAAATGATGATAATACCATTCAGCAACAAAATGAAAACAGTGATGTGAAGAGATGACGGGTAAAGTTAATGAAGAGTTATTGTCAATATTAGTAATATATTGTTATTATATATATAATAATAAATTATATTAATAATGAAAATAAATATATTGATAATAACAATAATAATTTGATCATGAATAATGAGTTGTAATATGTTAGTCACTCTAATTGATTTAAATCCTAAAAGTCACTTGTAATGGTCAAATCACACGGTATACTTTAATGTTGTGATGACATTTGTAATTTTGGTATTATGTTTTAAATCATAGGATAGTCTTCCTTGGTAGAATAAACACAAATGAAGAACATTTGGACGAAGATGTCAATGATAAAGCATTATAAAAATATATTAAAGATTCCATTTAAAAATTTGAAGAATCTTGCAAGTCTGGCACACTTGATCACATAAATGACTGCAGATATTTTCTTATATCCAAGGCAGCTCTTTTGAACAAACCACTGAAGTTAAAACACCATTAATGAAGTTAGAAACATAACATGTCCCCATGATTAGAGACAGTAGCTGAAATATTAAATATGCTGCTATTAAATGCATCAATTTGGCAATTACTACGCTTTCTTTTATACTATAATAAACAAAAAAGATAATTTTTGACTAACCCAATCTCTTTCTATTGGAAAGGTTGGGGAAAAATTAGCCATCCAGGATCTTCGCACAATATCCTTCAAGAAGCCACCCTTCCAGTTCGAGGAAAACAGGAATGTCAAGAGAGATTGGCAAAGTCAACTTCGGCTTTAAATATAACTGACCAAATGCTATGCGCTGGGCATCTAGGAAATCAAACAAGAATAAGTGGTTGTCATGGCGACAGTGGTGGCCCCTTTGTCTGTCAAAATCCGTCTGGAATGTTTGTCCTACATGGTGCAGTAAGCTGGGGATCAGGAAGGTAAAGGATTTGTAGAATTAGTTTTGTGTTACGTTTTCTATCATAGGCGTGGCAAGTCTTACGGAAAAAAAATATTTGAAAAATGAGGTTCAAGATTATATGATCATATCATTTGTTTGGTTAGATGAAGCTCTCATTTTAGGGTGAGAAATCTGCTTATATCACTTCATTTGTTGTCACTTATATTATATTATATTACATTATATTATATTATATTATATTATATTATATTATATTATATTATATTATATTATATTATATTATATTATATTATATTATATTATATTATATTATATTATATTATATTATATTATATTATATTATATTATATTATATTATATTATATTATATTATATTATATTATATTATATTATATTATATTATATTATATTATATTATATTATATTATATTATATTATATTATATTATATTATATTATATTTTCTGTCTTTTTTTAGTTGTAACATCCAACATCTATTTACAGTGTTTGCAAGAATTACAGCTCTTAGGAATTGGATTGATGACATGATAACAGGACATTAAACCAAGCAATACTAAAAAATATTGAAATACTTCCTTTTTGAAGAAAAGAATTGTATATCCATTGAATAACTTCAAGAATTCGTAATAGATTGCTCATCTTGAAAAATTATTGCCTCTTGCTTTGATGTATTGCAACTTAAGCATTAATGTTTTTTTATCAAGTTAATAGCCACAAAATGGACTTTGATCTGTCCTTTACCTCCTATCAATAAGAACATGAAGCATCACAAACATTGAGACATTCAAGATTCTATCAGTTTTCCTTGGCATTTGCCATACATTTATAAGTTTAACAACTGTTTATAAATTTAAATCCCTGATGTCTGTAACTTTTTTTAAGGGAAAACAAGATCTATTTTTATCTAATGGTTCTACTTTCTTTTCTTCCTAATTGACTTCTGAATTTTAGTTTTGTAAGGGAAACGAATTTTATCACCATTATGCCTTGACTAATTTCCAAGAAGCAGTACACAAGCAGACCTAAATTGAAAAATAATTAAAAAGGAATATCAATTCTTGCTCAGTTATCTGCATTGAGTGTTGTCAGGAAATTAAGATCTGTAGGTGATGAGCAATATGCTGCAAAGAATTAACATTTTCTGTCTAAAGTATACCAGTGGTTGGGTAAGCATTGCTGACATAACTGCATTCTAAATCAGACATTTAGCTGAACAATTGCCGTCATAGCAATATTCCTCTGGTTTCAGCAGTTGAACGTGGTATGTTGCTTTAGGTCACCTTTTAAGACCTTATAGATTTGCAGGTTTGATTTATTATGCATGAATTAATATTTCTAAATTAACTGTGTATGTTGAGTGATGAGTGGAAACATGGAATTTGAAATTTCGTCTCTTTTTTTTTCCTCTTTCACTTTTTCTCTTTCTTATTAGAACTCTTTCTTTGTATTGAGGTCTCTTTACATTGACACATTATTTAAGGTATAAGCATTAATAGTATTACTGTAAATATGATAACATAAATATAGGCTATTTGTTTTTAAACTATTTCTAGTAATCTATACTTTGATTATTATTTTGATAATGTACAACCATCAGTGATACTTTAACTCTTTTGAAACAGAACTTTTCTCAAGTTTTTCTACGTTGTTCTCTAAAAAGAAAGATCTTTGCCAAGATTTTGTGTCGACAGTACTATAACAATTGATGGTCAAAATTGATGGTGAAGTGAAAATGTCAAAGTCAACTCTTTTGATTAAGAACTTAAATGTTGGATCTCAAAATGTTCAAGGTTGTAGAGATAAACACAAACAATAAAGTATTTTTGCAAGATTCACTTCAGTACAACCTCCAAGTGATCGCTTTAACTGAAACCCATGTTACAGAAAAAGATACCAAAACAGTCAATGTGAAACTCAACAATACTAGTCGGATGTATGAACTTTATTTCAGTGGAATACAAGGCAAGGACAGTTTCTCTGGCACTGGAATAGCTATTGAAAGTGACCTTTGTCCTCGCTTTAAACGGATAACAGAAAGAATATCAACAACCATCTTTCAACTTGATGACAAACACGAAGGTCATGTTGTTGTTGCTTGTGCTCCAACCAAAGCTCGAACTGAAAAATAACCTGAGATTCGTGAAGATTTCTACAACCAGCTTGAAAAAGTCACTTCAAAACTTAGAAAAAACAATCACTTACTTGTCATCCTTGGTAATTTTAATGCGAAGAAAGGGTCTGGAAACCAACTATACCCTGATAACATCGGCAAATATGGCCTAGGTCACCTAAACTCAAATGGTGAATATCTCCTGGAATATACAAAACAAAACAATCTTGTAATTACCAACATACTATTCTCTCACAAACTCACTCATTGAACCACCTGGACATCCCAAGAACGTATCAATCCACACCTCAGCATTGATTGAAAAGTCCGTAGAAATCCTTATCGAAACCAGATAGACTACATCATCACAAAGTCTATTCACCAAAAACTCTTTCTGGACTCAAGATCTCATATAAATCTGTCTACAAACACTGATCATAAATTAGTCAGAGGAAAAGTCAAATTTGAATTGTGGAAACTAAAAAAGTTAATTAAAAATATCTGAAAAAATTAATGTCAACAAATTTACAGACCAAGAATTGCAACAGAAATATCAAATTGACCTCCAAAACAGACTAGAAATGGAAAAACAGGATTATGAAAAACCAGACAATTGCTGGGAAAGAATAGCTAAAGCCTGTTAAGAAACTGCCAGAGACACTCTAGGCACCAAGTGAAATGGCAAGAATCAAACATCATCCTCAATAATACAAGAACTACCTAAAAAACAGAAAATACTGAAGGCTGAGAAAGAATCATGTCAGAACATAGATCACAGGAGAAAATGAAATAAAGAGAGAAATTCAACCTTGAAGGAGCTAAAGAAAGAGCTAGGAAAAGAAAATGATAAAGAGTTAGATAAAGAACTACAAGACATTAAAAAATACAAGGATGTCTCCAACAAATGCTATCAAGCGATCAGAAAAATTCAATTACACAAACCACGGAAACCCCTTATTATTTTTTACTCCGATTTTAACCGCATTACTTCACCTGGTGATCAAATTGCTATTATCACAAAACATTTCACCAACCTTTTGAGTTTTGAAGACAACCGTGTACAAATTCCACCACCGAGAATAGAAGCAGAATACCATTCAGATGAAATTGAAATTGCCGCCAAAAAGCTAAAAAACAACAAAGCTACTGGTCGTGATTAAGTCAATGCAGAGCTTATCAAATATGGCTGCAGAGAACTATGTCAGCAAATGGCATCCCTCCTTATCTTTACAAGTGAAACTGGTGAATATCCAGAAGAAATTAGAAGAGGAATTCTAACACCCCTTGCAAAATCTCTAAAGAAAGATTAACAAGTAAATGTAAGACCCATCATACTTCTTTCTGTGCTTAGAAAAATCATAAGTATATCACTGATTGATCGACGTTGGGAACGAATGAAGAATCACATTCCCCCAATCCAAGCTGCATATCAAAAAGGCATATCCACTACGGAACAAGTGTATACCATTAAAATACTTGCAGAAAAAGCCATGGCATCTGAACAATACGACTTTTTTTTTCTATTATTGCATATGTCCAAAGCTTTCGACACAGTGAATTGACCTGAGTTGATGAAAATTCTCAAAGACATCCTAACACCAAGTGAGCTACATATGATGTTTTTACTAATAAATGATGTCATTCTAAATGTGAAAATAGGAGATAATGTTGGTACTGATATACTTACTGCGTTTGGAATATTTCAAGGTGACTGCTTGTCAGCACTGCTATCCATACTATGCCTCGCATATGCTATCAAACCCATCCCAAAAGACCGACAATCTGAAGACTATCACAAGACTCTGTGATCAGCACTAGATTGGATCATAGAACGAGATGCACCTCAGATTGAAATAGACCCCCAATATGCAGATGACATCACTTTTCTCCGCTCAGAAGAAGTCAAGATAAACCTGGTTGAAAGAATTCTCTCAAACATATTACTTGAGAAAGGACTCCACATTAACAACAGCAAAACTCAAAGGTACCACATAAACAGATACAATGATAACAAATGGAGATCCTTCAAATATCTTGGCTCAATCATTGGTACAGAAGAAGACATTAAGATAAGGAAAAGTCTCACACATGGCAGCTACGTTACCTTCGAATCCATACTGAAAAGCAAACTTGTCAGTGAACCTATCAGAACCAGAATCTTCAAAGCTTACGTTGAGAGCATTTTTCTGTATAACTCAGAACTATGGACATTGATTACCACACTTGAAAAATCCATCTTCTCTTTTCACCGGACACTACTAAGAAAAGTCGTACACGTGACATGGCCGAGAGAAATAACGAATGAGGTACTACACGAACGTACCAACGTCACCCCATGGAGTCTTATGATAAGCAAAAGAAGACTGTCATAGTTTGGCCACCTACTTCGTCTACCATATAAAATTCCTGCCAGAAAAGCACTGAAAGCTTCTATAAAAACTTGGAAAAAACAGCTGGAAGGCCAAAAACAACATGGCTTAATATAATACTGAGTAACATCTGTAAATACTCGGATATCTTACTATCTGGAGACATAGAAAAAGATCTTGAACACCTAATGAACATTTGTTCTAACAGAAAGATCTGGAACAAAACAGTTGACTGCATTATGTTTTCTAAGAAGACGAACATGCAATGATGATGATGATGATGGTTTTGGCGTATTTTCAAAACTTTTTTTCAAACTCTTTTCAAAAATACGCCATTACAATCAATTAATATATTACTTAATAATGCAGTGGTACCAGGTAGAAAAGATAAAATATACACCATAAAAAGCAGGATTAAATGGTTTTTTTTAAAATATTGTATATAAATATATATATATATATATATACATACTGATAAAAAGCACAATTTCTTTATTTCATATTTTGTTAAAATAATATTGGTTTCAATGTGTTTCATAAATATATGCTTTAAAAAATAGTTACCTTATGATTTGTAAATGTTATTTTTCATGATGCCTATTCCTTCTTACGGTTTCTTGTGACCTAGAGCATAGAGATTTCGGTATGACGAAGTGTATAAGGAAATGTTACATCGATGGAAAGAGTATACAGATTGTTGTTTCCTGATAGCAGAGAAGAAAGTAATGTTTGGCAGATGCAATGAGGGAACCCTATTTAAAAATTAGAAATAGAAAAGTCTGCAAAGACCTTGAAAAGAGGAAAAACTGGGGGAACGGGTGGGATTGTGGCAGAAACGATCTTGGCACAAAATTAGAGGTTGGAATAGAACAAATAACAAGAGAAGCAAATAAAATCTATGAGAAAGGTCATTTTTCAGAGATGATGTCCGTATCTATCTTTATTACTCTCCCCAAGAGTTTTAGAACAAACAGTTTAATGACACAACTAACAAAACCGATTCTTAGAGATTTTCTGGGTAGGCTGCGCGGTCGAATAGTTGAAGGGTAGCAAAAGAACAGTATGGTTTCACAGCCGATAAGGGCACACGAAATGCTATCTTCGTACTGAAAATATTAGCAGAAAAAGCAGCTAGTATGCCAAAAGAAGTATATGTTTGTTCCATTGACAGAACGTTAATAGCAGACAGTGAAGAAAACTTGCAAAACATTGTAGATACAGTGGTAGAAGAAAGCGATAAGAAAGGTTTTGAGATAAACAGAAAGTTCTTATTAAAAAATCAAAGAAACCCTGTGATGTAATAACACATGGAATCTAATCTGCTTTTATGTTACATTTAACACAAATTGTTTTTCAAATTTTATCATAAAAACGTACTACTATCTTTACCTGAAACGTTTCCTATGCTTCTGGTACTATGCTTACACGTAATGATTGTTATTATAAAAGAGCCTAAAACATCGACTATGTTTCAACTTGTAATATTATAAGGAAACATAGATAATGATCTGCAGTAATAATAAACTCTCACCATGATGTTACATATGTGGATTTCTTGGAAAAAACTATTTAGTTTCGTTATTCATTACTGAGCAAAGCTTTAAGATATTTAGAGTTACAGAGACTTTGTTAAACACTTCAATCCTAAGTAGTTTAATTTAAGTTCCTGGATTTATTTCCGAGAGAAAAGATAGAGAGAATGAAGGAGGAGGCGTTAGATTTATTGAAATCAGGAGATTGAGTACTTAATGAGACACGACATCGAAAACTCGGAAATCGAATTTATATGTTTGGAAATTTTACAAAATCAGTCAAAAAACTTTCCAGCATGGTTAATCCCGTTGCCTTCATTAACCTCTAAGCATTTGTACATTTCCTTGAGGTCCAGTTTTCCAACTGTCGTGCCTGGCTCAAGACCTATGGAAGAGCTTTTAGCTAGTCTTCCTCGTGAGAATGTAGCTTTAGCGCACTTATTGAGGCCGAATTCCATACAAATATCTTTACTGAACTGCCTAACGGTAATTAGCAATTCTTGTAGTTATTGATCACGTTTTGAGAAAAGTTTCAAGTCATCCATATAGAAGAGGTGGTTAATCTGCTTGTCATAGATCGCGTAACCACAGTTGGTATTATTATGTTCGCTTGACAGAGTGATAAGCGATATGCAGAAGAAAAGCTGGGAAAGAGAGTCTCCTTGGAAGATACCACGTTTAATTTTAATAGGGTTAGATGTAGTAGTCCCAGCGTCATGGGATAGGGAAAGAGAGGTGTTCCACTTTGACATACTTTCCCTTTAAAATTTTCTAATTATTAGTAAGATCTTGTACATTTCTGGGGTTTTAATAATTCAATCATGCGAAAACTGTCAAAAGCTTTACCATAATCAGTCCATGCTGTGCTTAAGTTCTTACTCTTTCACCTGGAGTCCTCTAGAATCATTTTGTTGATTATAAGCTGATCCTTGCATCCATATAAGTGCCTTTTGCAGCCTTTCTGTTACTGGCGAAGAATCAAGTTTTGCTGAAGGAAATTATACACTCTGTCATTGATTACTGATGTTAAAATCTTATACGTTGTTGTCAAGCACGTAATATGGCGATAGTTTTTTGGGTTCTCAGTATCGACTGATTTTGGGAGAAGATATGTTAGGTAAGGCTTCTGCTGTAGTGACGATTTCATTTAAAGATGCCATCACGTGTTTATGTATTTCACTTAGAGAGTTTAGCCAGAAATTTGGACTCTTATTTTTTATCCTGGGAATCTTTACTCCTCCTCTATGTCAATCCAAGTGGCTTCCTGGTTGTAATTTTTTTCTTTAGACCAGATGCCATTCCAAAACGCCTCTACATCCTTGTTCTCAGGTGGCTCCTTTACCTCAATCTTACTCTTTCCAATTTCCCTGTAGAACTTTTTAACATCAGTTTTGAAGATCTTGTTCTGTCTATAGAACTTATTTCGTTTATCAAATTTTCTCAATCGCTGCGCTTTCATTTGTATTTTTTGTTTTAAGACTTCTTTGATTGTATCTGGAGAGACTTTATCGATAATATTGTATTTCTTTTTAACTTTCCTGCTTTTCCTAGTTTTCACGTCTGTTCCTTTCGTTAATTTATCACAATGTTCTTCTTTATTTTCATTTTACATTTTGGTTCCTTATAACCTGTTTCGGTTTATTCTTTTTTATTTAAGTCCCTAGCTTTTGGGTGGCAGCTTTTGCTGTTGAGTATATTAGATTGTTGATGAAAGTTAAATCCTTCTGGGTTTCATTAACTATCTCGCATAGAGCAACGTTATAAAGCTTAATAGTAAAGTTTGTTTTTGAACAGAATATTAGCCTGGGCAGTTTGTCCCCCTTTTCCATCTCAGTCTCTTTAGTCATTTCAAGTTCACGTATTTGTCGTCACGGGCAGCCTGTATCTTTTCTTTATTATTTTCAAAGAAATTATCAACAACCTCAACCAAGTGTACATTTCTAACTATTTCTTCATTAGTTCCTTCTCACACTTCACTTATTCTATTCTCAATCAGTTCAAGTGTCAAATTTACTTGTTCACCCATAGATTCTCAATTTTCATGTTCAATATCAACCTCAGATTTTACAATAATTTCATTTCAAATTTCATCACATATTAGATCAACTTGCGCATCATTCAACCGTTTATTTCTAAAAATATCTCGACGTATATTAGCAAGTTTAGTAGCATCGATGTTTTTCATGATTTCTTTTCCTACTATTTTCTTTCATTCTGAGTAGATTTTTTCAGTCAAGTTTCTCATAGGGTTCTTTTGAGCGATGTAAAATTCTCTTAGAACATTGTTATAATAGTCTGTAGACCGTTTAACTTTATGTTGTGGGCATCACTGCATGTTCAGTGTTAGGGATATCCTGGTTCTGATTTTCATTCGCAAAGGAGGGTTCAGACCGAATCGTATACCTTTAGACCTCAGGCTGGTCTCTCCTTGAGGGACGCGTTTCTTGTTGTCACATTGTCCCTCGCGCGACGGACGAGGTGGTATGATTTACTTCTCGTTTTCATAACATATCTCAATATACTTTAGCCTTACTGCCAAGGGGCTAGGTATTCCGCGACAGTAGCCACTTGGTATTTCAGGCCAACATGTAATTCCTCTAACAGAGAGATTTCTCTCCTAAAACTTTCTATTTCCTTTTTAGGGTAGATAAAAGGTTAAAGAAACTATTGCAGGAAGGGAAATGATCTGTACGAGAAGCTTCATATCAGGGGCAGCCAACCAGCTCGTCTGTACCATCCAGCCAAGGTACACAAGAAAAATATACCAGTTCGGTCAGCCCTGTCCATGCCTGGGTCACTATAGCACAAGAACGGTAAAAAGTGTACGTAGTGGCTCTCGGTCGTAGAGAAGTGCAAGATTCAATCAAATACAAAGTTGATTTGTGATTCTCTACATTCGCTAGAACTGTCAGAAAGTGATGAGATGGCGAGTTCTGAGGTTACATCATTATTTACTAAGGTACCAGTAATTGAAGCGATACATGAATGTGCACAGCTACTGTATTCAGGGAGGTGTACAATTCCACCTATAGACAAAGAAATATTCGCTGATTTGTTAAAATTGTAATGCCCTCCTTGAAGCCAAACGTTTTGGCAAGAACGTATTCTGGCACAAATTAACATGAAAGAGGAATTTAAAAACCGAAAATTTACCTTCTTTTTGTAACCAATCTGATTGATCACACTCTGTCGTAGATTTGTATTTATTGATCATTGATTTATTTACTACACTGTTTATTTTCTTTTATTCACAAGAATAAACAACATTTGCAAATAATTAAAAATTGCTGCTGCTGATAATGACGATGATAATGATAATGATGCTATTGCATTGAAATACATTTAATTACTCATTATATCTTGATACTACACACAAAGAATATGGCTTTGAGTGTTTTTGTAAAATTTCCAAACATAAAAATTCGATTTCCGAGTTTTCGATGTCATGTCTCCTTAAGTACTCAATCTCATGACTTACATAAATTCCAACACCTCTTTCTGCATTCTCTCGATCTTTTCTCTCGAAAACAATTCCAGGAACTTGAATTGAACTACTTGAAATTGACATGTTTAACAAAGTCTCTGTAACTCCAAAAATCTTAAAGTTTTGTTCAACAACAAATAACGAAACTAAATCAATTTTTCCCAGTAATCCACAATAATCGATAAGGACTCTTAATATCTCACAATCGGGTAGTGAAATAATTTTGTTTTTCAATCCATTAGCATTTCTTTAATTCAATTATTCTGCAAGACTTCGAAGCCATGGGTATTTTATATATTATATATTATATTTATTTTCCCTCTTTGATGTGTAGTCGAATGGTTAAGTTCTCACCCTGCAAGTCTATTGGGTGATTGTTCTGATTAGTTAAGCAAGCTGACATACTGCTTGTGGTTTTCAATGTTACTGGTAGATATACCCTTTGTCTAGGTTCTTGGATAATTTTTTCACCTTCACGCTTTATGGAAAAAACGAGTACAACACGGGATTCAAACTACCATTGACGAATGAATGGCCAATGATATTGTTATGCACTAGCAGTGTGTTTATACTTAAGATATTAACTATATTTTCACCTTCAACAGTCCCTGTATATTTTTTATGATTGAACCCTGGAACTAAGGCAATACTTTTTACAGGTGTAAAGTCGACAGTATATCCCCTTGTAATTGCCAGAACACATTTTAAAGTGTTTCTGTTTGCAGATATTCTCATTACATTTTTAGCAAAACCAAGAACTTCTAGTTGACTTTGGATATATGTATTTATTGCACTCAACTCGTAGGGTCCTTTCGGAATAGTTTTCCGATGATTTGATTTTCCATCATTAAATACAAATACATTATCCTTTGATGTAATATTGGAAAAACTCCACGCAGTCTCTAAATTAACAAGAGATATTTCATAGCTTTTGTTTTGATCCAATTCAAGATGTGGGTTGAATTCTGTGTCAACTCAACTTCCACTTCCACCAATGATAAACGTATAGCCTAACATTTTTATGTTAGCTGACATTTTATGAAACAACGGTCATTTGAGTTCCATCACTTTCAAATTTCAACACCCTATAACTGATACAGAGACAATAAGCTCGTGTTTGTTCGGATAGATTTTGACTAAACTGACTTATAGTTGTTATATTAGTTGTTCCATATTTTATAGCATCAGGTTGACAATTAGCATCAAACACATATAGTGGATACACACATATAGAGAAGGTTTCATAAGCAGATGCATTTACAGACCCATTTGACACCAGTTTATCCATACCATAATATTTTTCTCGAAATTCTGAAACTTTGAACATTCGAGTATATTGCATTTTATTAAAATTGAGATGATAATCAATCCCTGGACATCTAACATCACTTAATTCTACATACACATTTATTAAATTGACAAGATCAAAACATAGCACTATTAGTCTGCTGATTATTCCTTTTATTTGATTGAAATGCTAAAATAAACCACCTTGGATGGTCTGGAGAACTCTTGTTACTCAGTTTCCAAGTGAAGTGGGTATCTTGCTCCATCTGTATCGTACTGCAGTCCCGCATTCTAAACCCAACATCCAAGACTGATTTGTTTTCAATCGTTTTTATAAGCTCAAATTGTTCCATATCACTTTGTTTTACCATGGACATGTAGAGAGAACATTTAGTCAAATGAATTTTTCCTGCGTCAAGTCCTTTAGCTCTGAAAATAGCTTCATTATTAGACTGACGGTTAAGAACTAATGTAATCTGAAACCCATACAAAACCTTCTCATAATCATCACAAATTCCCCCAAACCTGTGATAGTGGGACTAAGAATGAAAATGTTCCTTTAGGGTTACTTGACATAAGGTAACTTTTACGAGCTTTCATCCCATTATTGTCACCTTTTGCGAGGGCACCGAAGTCTTTAAACCAACACATGTTCATTCCTCTTGCTCATTATCGTAACCAACAGTCCTCTTTTTAAGTCAATAGAGACCATAATCCCTTTGTTCCATGATATTGATGGTTAGGTGAGCGTGCAAGCCCGTTATGGATTATTATGTCATCACCTTCAATTTCCACCGGTATATTTCCAATCCAAAAATTATCATCTTTTTCATAGATACCGAACACAGTATCAGACTCTTTCGTTTTACTTAGCGATTTTCGCAAATTGTCAGCACCCACAAGTCCAATAACTTTCGACTTCGGTGTATAGCTCGCATTATAGTCTTCGAGAGGGGACAGATTTGGTTGCAATCTCCTGTCAGTAGTATGTAATATGCAGATGCTCCGTTCCTTCCAAACTCCAATCAAACCTTTCTACTTTTTTCAATGTAAAATTATACAAACTTCCATATTTTACTGCTTTTTTACTGAAAATCCTCGTAACAACCCCCTATATATATTTTTGCTTTTATCCTACCCTAAACATTTTTTGTCCCACAGTCCCATCAATTTTTAACCCTTTTAATATCTCTAAAATCACTCTAAAAACACTCTCTACATCCATTAAATACTGTAGGCGTACCATCTTACCAAAATTCCATAAAATATGTAATTTTTAGATTTTACAATACATAACTTTTACAAAATTTTCACACAAATTAAAATTTTTATTTTAATCTTACTTATTGTAAAAGATATATTCAATAGATTATAATAAACTTATAAAACGTAGAAATGCTAATTATAAATTAAAAAAAGAAAATGCTATTATAAATAATATATCAAATAAACGTATTTTTGATGCTGAAATAATTGCTAATAAGAATGTATTATCTAAACAATCACGACTTATGCAAATTTATAGAGAAAAACAAAATCCACTTATCAATCTTTTTAAAAAGCAGCTAAAAATACTTGAAAATATTGAAAATAAACCTAATATATATTATAAGGAATTTTCAGAATCTCTTATAAAAGCTATTCAAGAAGCTGAAAAACAACAACGAATAGTAGCTAAAGTTGAAAAAAAACCTGAAGGTGGAAAACCTGAAGTTAAAGAGCATAAAATTAGAGAAATGACAAATAAACCAATAATAACAAATGTAGATGAAAAAATAGATTATACTAATATTAAAGATATTGCTAAAGAAATTAGTGAAATCAGTTATTCTACAGATATACTTAATGAATATTATGATATAGCAATAGATAAAATTTAAAAAATTTGAAATAAAATAAGTGGTTTAACTAAAAAAATATATTAAAAAGATGAAAGTGATAAATTTAAATGTAAAGAGGAAAAATTAAAATTACAATTTATTAATGAAAATCTTAAAAAATATAGAGAAAGAATAAAACAAATACTTTAAAATGAGGATATGGTAGTTCAAAGTATCTCAGAAAGCTTAGAAGAAGAATAATTCGATTCTTTAATCTTAACTAATATTAATGATGTTATAGAAAGATTTAAAATATTACATGATGAAATTACAATTGGTAATAAAAATACAAATTTGATTAATGAATTTAGACAAATCATTTATTATCGTTATAAAAATAATTATATATATGAAAATTATTATAACACATTAATAAAAATTACTTAAAATATATTATAATAATTTTTATTTATATAATCTAAATATTATAAAATGAGTTACAACGCAATAACATTAACAACTAAAAATAGTTCAACTTCTGAACCAAATAAATCTATTTTAAAACTATCTAATGAAATAAATTTAAGAGATTCTTTAATTTATCTTACAAATTGTTCAAGATATTGTACTTGTAGAAACGTTAAAGTATATATAATAATAATAATAATAAATTATCATATACTCATATAGCAACTAATAAAAACACGACCTGACATTTCTAGATGGTTTTTAAGAAATTTCTGATATAAATAATTATATACATTTTACAATGATTCAAAATTGTTATAATAAATCACCAAATGACATTTTTGGAATTAATATTTATCCAAATCCTGTTTATAATAGAATTACAGCTAGTGTTAATAATGTATTTTAATTAAATTTTGAACCAGGCTTTGCTGAATTTTAGGATTTGATTCTTCTCAGTTACCTATTAAAGATGATGATGACCATTTTTTCCATGTAATTACATGGAAAAAATGGTCCAAAAACTGAGAGAGTTGATAGTGTAATAATAAATTGTAATCTTGCAGAAAACAATTATAATTTTTCTAGAAACCGAAAGAAGTAATGACAAGCTTCAAATTCAGTAGTCTGAATGTGGGAAGTTTGAGAGGTAGATCTGGTGAAGTAGCAGAGTTTCTTGAACGAAGACACATTGATTTGTGCTGCATCGAAGAAACACGATAGAAAGGGAAATCTGTAAGAATGATGGATTGAAAAAAAGGCAACATACAAGCTGTTTTGGATTGGTAATGGAAAAGGCACACGTAGAGTAAGTATCTTCATGGCAGAGAAATGGATAGACAAGGTGATTGATGTCAAACATATAAGTGATCGAATTATGCTGATTAAACTGATGATAGGTTAGACAATCTTCACAGCAATATCTGTGTATGCACCACAAAGCGGCTTGAGTAAAGAAGTCAAGGATGAATTCTATCACAGTCTCATTGCAGTCACAGGTAAGCTGGCAGAGAAAGAAGTTGTTGCTATTGCAGGTGATCTAAATGACTATGTTGGAAGAACAGCATCTGGATTTGAGGGAGTCCATGGCGCAAATGGATATGGTGACCGAAATAAGGAGGGTGAAATAATTCTAGAGATTGGACTTGCTTACTTGGACCAGCATAAGCCAGTAATTTGAGACTTCAGGATTAAGAAAGTTTATAAAGTGAAAAGAAAGTATACCCCAAGAAGAAAGGTGTAGAGACTAAACGATGGAAAAGTAAAGCAGGACTTTGAAGAGCAAGTGAATGGAATTGTGGGTGCTAGTCCAGGAAAAGACCTAGGAAGTGTGGGCGAGCAATGGGAGAAGATCAGGGATACACTTTTGAAAGCCACAGACCAAGTCTTTGGGTGGACAAAAGGGCCTCTACGTCATAGAGTGACATGGTGGTGGAATGATTCTGTAAACAATTATGTGAAAGAGAAGAGAAGGCTGTAGAATCAATTGAAAAAGGGGTTAGTTAACAAAGAAAGTATCGGGAGGCATAGAGAGCGGCTAGGCAAGCAATCTACAAAGCAAAGATGAATGCTGAGAAAGAAGGTTTCCAGACATAATGCGTAGAGATGACCAGAAGAATGAAGTATTCAAGATAGCTAAGCAGATAATCAAGATTAATCAGGATATCATCGGAGGAAAGTGTATCAGGAATGATGATGGAGAACTTGCAACAAGTGAACTTGAAA
>RDPX01000594.1:131694-143995 GCA_003991215.1 Morbakka virulenta | reverse complement strand
TACATATATATATTTATATATATATATATATATATATTTATATATATATAAATAAGAGATATAATAAGTTTGAAAGAATAAAAAAACTACACTGTCCATCTCGACAACCTTGTTTCGTGATTTTTCTCACTCGTCAGGAAATGTCCTGACGAGAGTTCCAACTTATTATATCACTTTTATTACGCTCTGCATTTATGTATCGAACACTCTAATACGGTTAACCGAATCGAATGTACCCTATATATATATATACATCTATATATACATATACATATATACATATATATATACATACAAATACATCTAGATATATAAATACATATATATATATGTATATATATATATATTCATGCAAAAGAGGATACGTGTATGTTTATGTACATAGACTATATGATTTCATTAACCCTGTTTCTAAAATTATAACACCAACCCTCACTACCTCTGTCTTTTCTTTCCCTTTGTTTCGGTCACTCTTCCTCTTTTTCAATCTCTGTTTTTCTTTCTATGTCTGTCTGTTTCTCTTATACACACACCGTCACACACAAAGACAAACACACGAGTTCCTTTATTAACGCCACATTTGTTTCAATTACTCAGCTTTAAATTTATTAACCTTTTTTCATTATTTAGCTCGGTGCGGTATTTCTCCAGTTCCTCACGCACGAGTAATTGCTGGTAAAGATTCAGTTCCAGGAGCCTGGCCTTGGCATGTCGGCCTGTACCTAAATAATAACTCTTATCATTGCGGGGGTTCACTGATCAACGCCGAGTGGATTGTCACAGCCGCTCATTGTGTTCTCGTTTCTAATCCTTCTAATTATACTATTGTCTTGGGTGACTGGCACAAGTAAGTCATAAAAACACTTTTGTAAACCTAAAAAAAATTTTGAAAATAGAACTTAGAATTTTTTCCAAGTGAAACTCGTTTTTTGTAAAAATAGTAATTAATTTATTGTGTTATTACTTGATATTTTTCAAACCAAATTATAAATGTCCTTCGATTTCATATAAACCTTGTCTGTTTACAGTTGCTTGACAGTCCACTTCCTTCTTGACCATCACTGATGGTTAAACAAAGGTTTTGTATATCTTGGGTACGGTAAGATATTATTGGGATAGGTTCTACAAATACAAGATCAGAAAAGCAATCTTTCGTTAGACATACAATACTTTAACCCCTCCTTTTTCCATATTACAGTCAGCAGTCATAGCAAAGATAACAGGTAAGACGGTGCGCCTGTGAATACCTGGAAGATCGTGTTGTGACCTTAAATGGGAGAAAAATCTATTCAAGATGTGTTTGATTGCTTTTACCATCACTTTAGGGTTTCAATAGGAGAGGGGTATTTTCAACAAGAAAGGTCTATGGATGCTGTGAAATGCCTTTCTCACGTCAATAAAACTGACTGTAAGAAGCATGCAGAATCATTGGCATTGCTCAATAACAAGACGCAGCTTTACGATTTCCTCTGCATAAGCACTTTGATCTCAATCTTTAATGCTTTTAACGAAGGTCACTTTCAAGCTCTCAGTTGTTAGAGTCTCCTTTTTCAGTTATTGAGATAACAACTCTACTAATACCATCCTGTTCGGGAAACTAGTTGTTTTCAGCATTTTGATCATAGTCTATAGAAAAAAAAACCTGGTCTAGCGCTCTTTTGTTTTATGTCTTTGTTCGCGGTTATTTCGATCACGTGACCAATGTGTGTGCAAAACAAAAATTCAAAATAGCGTCGTTGTTGCAGAGTGAAGGGCGAAGTGAAAGAGAACTTCTTTTTTTATACAATAATATGCCTGGTAGAAACTGTGCACTTCCACTTTGTACTGTCTCATTTACGGAAAAGTACAACTATATTAATTCATTTAAATTACCGGGTAGGAAGTATGATTTGGAGTGGAAGAACAGTATAGTTAACGTTCTTAAAAAATATCGTCAGGTGGATCAAGAACTAAACAAAAGAATTACCTCTGACAAAGTATACATCTGTGAAAGACATATATTTAACAATATTTACATATTCAACATTACAGTTTTAATGTATATATATGTATATAATTAATTTTTTGTATGTTCATTATCACACTGGTTTTTTAAACATTTTCTAATGCCTCCTTTTGCTTTTTTCTGCTTCGACACTATTTTATGTCTGGTGCTAATATCCCTAGCTAAAGAAAAGGATCGTACACGAAGATAAAGTTTAATCATGCTTTCAATTAAGTTTATGCACACGTCATCTTGAACTTCAAGTCCCAGTCTTGAAACAATACAGTTATAGTAACTCACTATTTCAGTGTTTTGCACTAGGTCGAATGCTATCTCATTTATATCAATTTTTCTCAGATGTGCGGTATCTGTCTCCATTCGAAATTTTAATTCAGTTTTTGTAAAAATATGTTCCCATTCTTCAATGACCGCTGTAAGCCCAACTCTGTATTGAGCACTAATAAGTTCTTGGTTTGTATAATCCTCTGCAATTGTGTTTGTTAAGATCTTAATTATTAATTGGTTTTCGTCACTTCGAAATTTTTTATTATTTTTAGCTTTTTTTAAACATTTTCTGACAACATAACCAGCCAGGTACTGGAGAGCTCCTTGCTCATCTTGTGTAATTGGTTTTGGTTGTTTTATTATAGTATCTCGTGGTGTCTTGAAATGTGATAAAATCTGGTCTGCCAATGTTGTAGCTAAGAGAGTGTCATTTGAATTACTAAGTTGTGGAAAGTAACTTTTTGCATTTGCAGCTATTTTACAATAATAACAAGCGTAAAATTGTTCAACGCTATTAGTCTCATGTAACTCTTGATATAATTTATTAATATCATTGTACAATAGTTCAGATACAACACATTTATGTTCCTTAATATGTTTTTGTCGGTTTTCATTGTAACAATGTTCTTCATATAACAAACATTGAGCTTGATGTATCAACTTATTTAAGGTTGACATGTCCAGATCATTTTGAGGTGTAACTTTAGGGTTTTGTGATAAAACTTTGTTATGCTTGCAAGTTTTATGTCGTGTGAGACCCCCCATTGTCTTGCTTATCGTATCACATTCATCACACTTGAAGTTTCCAGGAGTGGAAATCTAAAAGAAAACAGATGTAAATGGGTTATCAAACACCTGTGAAAACATTTCTTTTAATCAGACTTTTTAAAAAATGTCGTGTGCAGAAGTAAGACTATTTTGATGAATAATGTCACGCACGAATAATCATTCTGTCTGAAAATATGTTTTCTTGTATGATTTGAGGAGGTATAGAGTTTTGTTGTTTATGAACTAGACATTAAGATTGTTGTTTATGTGCTGTCGTATTTTATGATACTGAGGAAATACATATTTCTATTACCTTAGTAATATCATCGATGTTTTCTCTTTCAAATTCCTCATCTAATACTTCTTCATCCAAAACTTGTAAAAAAAGAATTTCCATAATCGTTTGCCTTTCACTATACGCCGTCTGACCTGTCGCCATTTTTTAAAGTTGTTTTGCACACACATTGATCACGTGATCATATTTTAATGTTCATTCATTTTCATCATGAAATTCAAAACAAAAACATAAAACAAAGGAGCGCCAGACCAGGTTTTTTCTTTTAGAGACTATGTTTTGATTACTGTCACCTAAAATCACGGTCAGTTAAATCCTGGGTTATGATCAGTTAAATGGTTGGTGAATACTCTATTTGAACAGGAGTAGACGGTTTCTGTTAAGAACTTGACAAAAAAGTTTGGCATGCCTTGCTATCCTTTCTTCCTCATAAAAGTTTTGGGTATCATAAGGTCATAATCTGAAAGACCTGGTGTTTGACTCTCTTTGTGTTACGGCAAGCCATGCTGCTTTCTCTGCTTGACTGTTTGTGAAACGTGTTTCTGTCCTTATTTTCATGTTTCTTATTGAGCAAATGTCACTAAATAACGCGGTATTGAATCACAATGCTTACTCTCATTCCACAAGTAGAATCAGCGATTGATGACGGGAGGACAACAGCAGGAAATTCAACCAATTATGTCTATCTGGCCTCACTTAGGCCAAGAACGCTGACATTGTAGCTCGTTATTTCATTTGTGACCCGAGCCAGATTGAAAGAATAATACATTGTTATTGCATTCCTGTATCTAATGCAATTGATATTCTTTGCAGCTTTGTAGTGACTCATGTCTTTGAACTATTTACTTATCACAACAATAGGAATCCCCTTACGCAATTCACACTGTGCATTCCATGCGGCGTTTACTTGATTTATTTACCTTTTTAAACACATGCACCATCTCATCATTCAAACATACCACAACAACGACTTTCACTTACACATTTACCTCATCCCCTAATGCAAACACAGTTACGGAATAAATCACACATACAGCCACCAAGATACCTACAAACAAAACCATCTCAGCGTTCAGTCTCCTCAACAAAACCACATAAACAAGCAACCACATGCACAAATTCAACTCAACAAGTAAACATACTTACTAACCCAACACCTCCAATACCCATTCCCACAAAGCCTCCTCCATGTGCAGTCACAAAAACAAATTTAACAATGCCTTAACAAACACCCGCAAAATCATCTACACCAAATCTCGTGTCCACAACACCTACATATACAACTACAACCACAAAGCCATCTCTGCAAAAAATCAAATCCACAAAGCCATGTCTACAGAAAACCTCACTCAAAAAACCAATTACAAGTCCAAACACAAACTTGTTCACAAAAAGCACAGCACTCAAATAAAAAAGCAGTTGAATCCACACACATAGGCACACATCCACAAAAACATACAATAACACGTGCAACATCTCTATGCACAATTTTCAATTTCTTTTACTTTTTTACCTTTTAATGAAAATTTGTAATATTGAATTAGGAAATAGGGACACAGAAATTAAATTTGGGAGGATGAGGGACTCCACTACTAGTTTTAGTTTAGCAGGGATATTTTTATATTTTACTAACAACCTTTTTCTGCTGTTTATGTCAGTTAGCATTTTTAATCTTAACCACTGGTCATCCAAGAATGTCATCTCCCAATGCAAGCTAAGGCGTAGTTTTCGGAATCAGTTCCTAAGGAGAAGGCTAAGAGTACAAAATCAAAAGTACAGGTTAACTTGCTTTGTGTTATTGCTGATGCTGTCCTTTCTTGTCATTGTCACTTACAATGACAGGAAATATGAGAAAACCAAGCCCCTCCACAACCTTAAATATTACAGGAACAAAGAATTGTTTACATGTGAATGCCTATCAATAATTGAAGAGGTCAGAGCTGAATGTCTAAAAAAACATCTATCAGAGAGTGTCTTATTATCCTTGAAATGCAAAAACAACAGATCATTTTCCAATTTCATGTTACTACTTTCAGGTGATATTCATCCACACCTTGGCCCTTCCTATTTTTCATGTTACCTGTGCAATAAATCAGTAAGAAAAGGGCTACCCTGCACCCAATGTTGGTTCTGGGTGAACAAGAATCCTAAGAATGAAATGAAATATATTTTTGTATCCTGTAAATATAAATCAAGAGAAAACCACCTGTTACAATTGCATATGCTGACTTATCATTTACACAATCCCCAACAGAAAAGTTAAATACATCATACACTAATACTAAGGAGCAATTAATGGACCAAAACATATGGGTAAGTTTTAATAAAAAAGATTTGCATTTCCACCATCTGAATATAAATAGTCTTTCATCAAAAATAGATGAACTTCGTCAAATAGCCTTTAGAACCAATGCTGTAGTTATTGGAGTTTCAGAAACTAAGCTAGATGAAACTGTACTAGATGATGAAGTAGCCATTAATGGGTATGAAATAACAAGATCTGATAGGAACAGATATGGTGGAGGAGTAGCTTGCTACACAAGAAAAGATTTGGTGTTTAATGTAAGAAAAGACTTTTCTCCAGACATTGAAAATGTATTTTTTGATATACAACTGCCCAAATCAAAACCAATTCTTGTTGGAATTCTTTACAGGCCTCCAACAGCATCTGGTTTTTTAGATAAACTAACTCTCGCAATCTCCAAAACAGCAAATTTTGATAGCCAAGAGGTCTACATCCTTGGAGATTTAAACATTAATTTGATCAATGAAAGTAAAAAAACATCTAATGGAATTAAAAGGTATAAAGAATTCTGCTCCCACCATGGATTAAAGCAATTAATTACATTACCAACACGTATCACTAATAACTCAACTTCCCTTCTTGACCATATTCTTACCAACTCCTGTCAAAAAGTCTCTCAACATGGGGTTATAGAATTGGGATTATCTGATCACCAACTGATTTATTGCACTAGAAAGACTAAGCACACCAAGATACATAAACATACCTTTATCAAGATCCGTACTTTCAAGAATTACACAAAGCAACTTTTCCTAGACAAACTAAGTGAAATCAAGTTCCCCAACTACTTAGAATTCAATAATGTTAATACAGCCTATTCACAATTTATAGAGCTTATTACAAACACTATAAATGAGCTAGCCCCTGAGAAAGAAATTCGGATAAAAAAGGACTCGCGGGAGTGGATGGACCAAGAAGTTCTTGAGGGAATTAGAACTCGTGATAGGCTTCTAACTAAATTTAGGATATCCAAAATGCACTCTGATTACACAAACTTCAAGAAAGCCCGAAACCTTGTGCAAAGTTTAATAAAAAAAAAGAAAAAGTCCTTTATCATTGAAAAACTTAATGAGAATATAGGAAAACCTAAAAAATTATGGAATTGTTTAAAATCTCTGGGACTCCCAACAGGAAAAGGATCATCTTCTAAAATTTGTCTGAGCAACAAAGGTAAGGCATGCTTTGACGATAAAACCAATGCTGAAATTTTTAGAGATTTCTTTACAAATGTAGCCCCCGATCTCACTAAAAAACTGCCATCGATGCCTCATAACCTAGACAATGTGCGAATGTACTACAGACACCTTAACCTTTCTAAACCATTCTCACTTGAACTGACCTCTTCTGAAAATGTTTTAAAGCTCTTAGAGAAGATTAACCCTAAAAAAGCAAGAGGACTAGATAATATTGATGGAAAATTTCTCAGAGATGGTGCAACTGCTTTAGCAAAGCCAATAACCCAACTATGCAATCTCTCAATCCTGCTATCCACATTTCCTGATGCCTGTAAACATGCAAAACTAACACCAATTTTTAAAAAAGGATCAAAAAGTGATCCCAAAAATTATAGGCCTATTTCTCTGCTTCCACAGCTCTCTAAAATTGTTGAAAAGATTATTCATGGCCAAGTACAANAGCAGAAGTGGTATAGTATCTATTTGTAGTATCAATAAAATTTATGCACTCCCGACCTACCTTAAAGTATATATAAACCTACCTTTAAAGTATACATAATAAATCTCCCATAATAAGGTATATATAAACCTACTTTTAAACATACATAAACCTCTCATAATATATCAATAAAGACCATTTCATTGTTTTTTTATGTATATTCTCATAATATATCAATAAAGACCATTTCATTGTTTTTTTATGTATATTCTCATAATATATCAATAAAGACCATTTCATTGTTTTTTTATGTATATATTATGTAAATGTAAAAAAAAATATTAATAACATAATCATGTATATATATATGTTATACTTCTAGATATATTATAAAGATATCAAGAAAATTTTGGGTATATATTCAATAACATTTCACTAAGATATAGATACTATACCACTTCTGCCATTATAACTAAGATAATTCTAATTATATACCTAAAAACCCTTTTATAAGCCCATCTTGTACTTTACATATCTCTTTCCAGGCTCTTTCTTTGTTTTCCTTTCATTCTAAAGTTCTATGAATGAATACATGTCTCAATGAACCTGAAATCAACCAATCATCAGCTACCCCGTGTGTGAATCTCTGGGTAAACTTCCCTCGGTTGTGAACTTCGGGGTAACAGGTTGGGGAAGGTGCAGGGTAAGACTCCGGGAAGGTAATGCTCGTAAAAGGTAAGACTCTATTGTCACCAAATTATAGCGTTGTCAAGAGAGATTTGTGTGTAAATATACAGATTACAGCGTTGAGGACACGAGTGATTTGTGTGTATACCTCTAACCAGTATATAAATTCCTTGGTAGTTGAGATGTCATTTACGTCTCTCAATCTCTATACACATTGTTTTGGCAATTCACGCAGTGCAATATTGACATTAAAATTACCATCTCATAAAATAAATATTTGGGTAAAAAAATATATTTGATGAAAAGTTGCCATTTTTTAACAGCGTAACGTCAAAGAAATTTCAGAAAATTTTGATATATATCGAATCATAACATGTTGGGTATATTCTTGATCGTCTCGATGAGCTGAATCTGAATATCGTATCCATTGCCTCGAAAAATGTAATATTATCCTAATATTATCCCTAAAATTGTATACATACGTAGATTAGTAGCGTTTCTTTCTTCCATATGTTCCATTATTGGTGAGAATGGGTCATCGTATACATATCTATATTCTGTTACAACTGTACTTTTTATAACATTACCATAATCATCATATTTCTTTGTACTTGTTTTCTCAACAATATTCCTGTCTTTATCGATATAATTATGTATTTTACAGTGCTTATATGCTACCATTTTATCATCTACACTTATACATTTACAGTCCCATATTTTCTTTTTATCGCTATTCAGAACTTCTTTTACACCGTCCATTTTCATATGTGAATATATTTTTTTTGTATAAAATGAGTAAACAGATAAATGTATACGGTATACAAATCCCAATAAAACCTCTTACTAACTTTGAAATAGATTCTTATGCAAAACAACTAAAAATAAAACACTACAGAGGGAACTACATGAGAGATACCCTTCCTAAAACAATATATACACAAGAATGTGGTATAGTTAACTTAGACTCCGTTAAAGGTGCAGGTACCCATTATGTATGTTATTATAAAGATAGCGTGAGCGTGCAAGCGAAAGCGAGCAAGGAGCAAAGCGACGCAGCGAACAAGACGACCAAAGGGAGTCGCAACCAAAGAATATACTTTGACTCTTTTGGCCTTCCACCTCCAGAAGAGATAATAAAGTATCTGAAGAAGCCAATACAATACAATTCTACAGAAATACAAGAGAGAAACTCAGTAATTTGTGGAATATACTGCTTGTATGTACTAAAATCCCTGTCAGAAGGACATTCTTTCCAAGATATTTGGGCGAGTCTTATACGATAATTTTATATTCTCTTATATAAAAATGATAATCTACTGTGTCAAGTGCAAAAGCAAAACAGATACTAAAAACATTACAAATCAGACAGATAAGAATGGTAGACCTCGTGTAAAAGGTAATTGTTCTGTATGTAATACTGTTAAATATCAGTATGTAAAAAAAAATTAGCTGAAGGATTGGATATTCATAAATGCTTTATCCAAAATATTACCAAGTGATGGTTTACATCTTCCAAAACATCGCTTTACGGGACCGGGAACAGATCTAAAACGTAGATTAGATGAAAATGATAATCCTAAGCCAGGTTTTGAACCCTTCAATCAAGTCGATGGAATATCCATGAATCATGATATATGTTATAGGGATAATGACTCCAAGATAGGTAAAAAAGACTGCGATAGAACAATGTTACAATCACTTAAAGTTATGAAACCTAAAAACTTCAGAGAAAAGTTAGATAGAACACTTGTTAGAGGTATAATTGGTACTAAGTATAAACTTGGTCTAGGATTTAAACCTGTAGCAAGAAAAAAAAAGCAACAAAATTCTCTGATGAACTAGCAAAAGAGCTCCACAAGCCTATAAAAAGGAAGTTTCCTAAGAGACGAGTAGTAGTGAATGGAATAGATCACATATGGACTTCTGATCTAGCCGATCTGACTTCTCTAAGTAAGCAAAACCAAGGTTATAAATACATTCTAGTAGTCTTAGATGTCTTTTCTAAGTATGCTTGGATGGTACCACTAAAAAACAAACAGGGTGAAATAGTAGCAGACACATTCAAGGATATATTCAAAACATCGAAACGTAGACCTCAAAAACTCTGGGTAGATAAGGGTAAAGAATTTTATAACAAACATGTAAAGGACATTTTAGATATATATAGTACAGAGAATGAGGAAAAATCCAGTGTTGCTGAGAGATTTATAAGAACTATGAAAGAAAAGATGTATCACTACTTTACTGCCAACAATACAAACACATACATAGATGTCTTACCAAAACTAGTACATAAATATAATAATACTAAACATAGTAGTATAAAAATGACCCCTATACAAGCTAGTAAGAAAGAAAACGAAGAGAAAGTTTACAAAAATCTTTACGGAGATGAGAAACATTACAATATAAAGCAAAAACCAAAGTTTAAACTTGGAGATCTAGTAAGAATACCAAAGAAAAAAACAACTTTTGAGAAAGGTTTTACCCCAAGATGGACTGAAGAGCTCTTTAGAATTACTGAAATTATATACACTGTACCAATAACATACAGAATACAAGACTTAAACAACGAAGAAATTCAAGGTACTTTTTATGAACAAGAGTTACAAAAATCGAAGCAAGAAGTATTTAGAATAGAGAAAGTATTGCAAAAGAAAGGCAAAAAAATGTTAGTGAAATGGAAAGGATATCCTGATAGCTTTAACAGTTGGGTGGATGCGAAGCAGATACAAACATGACCAAAGAGAATGGTGAACGATATAGAAAAATAAAATGTAAAACAATATTTTTTTATCTCAAAATGTATCTCATTATTATATTAGCTTGTGTTATATAATCTTTTACATATAACTCTAAAACATCATCTTTTAGTACTTGTATTTTATTACTATAGTTCACTTTATATTCATTTACTGAAAGATCTATAGGATATTCTGTTATAATATTACTTCTATGTTTCAATGAATAGTTCTCAACTTTGTTTGCATCTTTTCTCATAATATCAATGAATACTTCTAATTCTCCGTCTTGAGTAATAGTAACTTTCCCATCTTTGTATGGAAACGGATTTGATAACGTTTTCCCGTTTATTATACCTAACGCTGGTATATATCCATCTATATCTGCAACTGCTACGAATTCCAAACTATTATCTGCAGCAACGGTAGCTGTTGGCAAGAATGTATAATCTAATAACAGCTCATATTCTATAGAACTCATTGCTGTTATATTAGTTACATACATATATCCAAATTGTTCTACATTTTCTATAATATCAAATATTATAACATTTCCATATGAACTATTATCTACTGCAATATCTGCTTTATAATTTATTGTATGTGATCTCTCATAAATTAATCTACAAGTTACAGATGGAGAATTTTGTGAAAATTTTCGAACCCTCATCATATAAGATAATGTACCACCTCTATCAAAATATAGTTTGTTATATTCAAATTTTCCGATATTATTTATAACAATACTACCAACCAAAGTAGCTTTTGTAAGATTATTATCTACTATATTCTGTGTAGTATTATATTTTACTATTGCTCTTGGAGAAGTATCTATAATATTATCATCAACATATTTTTTATTAGCTACATCTACATCTTTTAAAGGATTTTGTACACCTGTTATTTGACTGGTTGGATCTAAAATCATAGTTCCTTTCAAACTTACACCGTTCAAACTCGATATATTTGATACTGTTAAATCTTTTATATTCAATGAATCTTTAACACTACTTTTAGTTATTTCTGTATCTACATAATATTTATTAGCTGCATCATTATTACTAACCGGTAAACCTAGATTAGCTATACGTTTTAAGTTCCAATCTATATCTTTTGTTACAACATTACTTCCATCTAAAGCTAAATATTTATCATCTACCGACTTTAAAACAGCTTCAAATAATCTAATTTCACTCAATCCATATTGTTGATTACCTGTACAAGTAAGTTTAAAATACTTATATTTCGGTGTTACATTGAATATAAATTGTCTTTTTTGATCAACAACATCCCTACTTTCAAATATTTTAAAATAATTTATATTATCTGCAGAACCTTCTAAATAATAATGTGTTAATACATGTGTTGTCTGTTGATTACCTGTTCGAGGATATAATTCACATGCATATATCTGTATTAATGCTGGTAATTCTATCAAAATCCAGGCATAAGTATGTATTTCTGATTTATCAACTACCCATACTGTATTAGGATCATTATCAACTAGATTTTCTGGTTTTGTCCAGTTGGCAACTAGATGATGGCTACTTCCCGTTACTTTAACTGATGTAAGATCCATTGCTGTTATTTTTCTATCATATAACACACTTATTACTTCATTT
>RDPX01000594.1:71389-83060 GCA_003991215.1 Morbakka virulenta | reverse complement strand
CTATCCATCTACCTATCTATCTATCCATCTATCTATCTATCTATCCATCTCTATACTTATCTAGCTATTTATTTATCCACTAATAATCGTTAAGTAATTTTATTTCGTAGTTAACTATGTATTTTTATCCTGAGAATCATCGATAAGATTTTAAAACTCCTAAATCTTTAGGGTTGTTTGGGGCAAAATGGGTCAGTTGGGAACAATGGGTCACGTTTGATTAACAATCAAATTCCTCTAACCAATGCAGCCAAAATTATTTTGGCTGCTATTATGAATTACATTTTCCTGAAACCTTCTCATGTGCCTCCATATAATTTGTTCTTTCTTTCTACAGCTTTCAAGAAGAGAGATTATCCGCTGGAACTTGATGCAGATATAAATTGACTCCCGCCATCTTTAAAGTTTGTTAAGCTGTTATAGGAAAATAATAAACAGATTTTGGCTAAATATTTGATAATTAGAAACAAAAGATACTGTTTTACAAATTGTGACATCGCTTCTCTTTGTGAACATGACCAGTTAGACAATTTTTCCCTGTATTTACAACATATTTTCAGTGGGGCACAATGGGTCACCTAAAAAATAGCAAATTACGCCAAGTCGTGTGTCTTTTTTCTTTCTTGGAATGGTTCGTAACTATAAGCCAAAGAGATTAACTGCAACTAATCATGCAGATATTGAAGATGAAAGGGTATTGGTGATGGAAAAGAGTTTAAGTATAAGAAAAGCTGCAATAGAGAAAGTGGTTGCCCTTGAATCATTGCGTTGTTGGGTAAAGAATGGTGAGCCATCCCGACGAGGAAGTGGACGGTTCCAATCAGTGCTAACCTTAACAAAAGCAAGAGACATTGTGGAGGCATTAGCAGTCTCCTCAAAACTTGGTTGGCCATGTAAAGTAGAGCAACTGCGTGTTATGGTCCAAACCTATTTAAACGCCCCCAACAAGGTAACTCCATTTGTGGAGAATGTACCAGGCAAATATTGGTTGAGAAGTGATGGTCTGCTGATTTAGGCTGAAGAAAACCGGAAATTCTTTCTAAAGCTCGCGCTGAGAACTTGACTGTTGATACCTTGAGGTGTTTTTATGACATGGTTAAAAACGTTTATGAAGAAAATTGATTATTTGAAGACCCCGATGCTACTTTTTTAATACTGATGAAAATGGTTTTAACACAAATACAAATCAACGAAAAATGTTTTTTAAAAAATCTGCAAAAGATGCATACCTGATAACACCTACTGCTGGGAAGGCAATGTATACTGTCCTTGTAGCTGGTAGTGCATCTGGTGACGTTTTACCTCCTCTAATTGTCTATAAGGCTAAACACTTTAACGAAAACTGGATTCACAATTTGCCGTATCTGACAGCGTTTGGATGTCGGATGTTATATTTAAACAGTGGTTTAAGAACACATTTGTGTCTCATGTTCAACATTTGAAAAAGCCAGTTGTTTTATTCTTTGATGGCCATGTGTCCCATCTTACATATTCAACAGCTAAGCTTGCAGTTGATAGCCAGATTATTTTGATTTGTCTACTTTCGCACACAAGTCATGGTTTGCAACCGTCAGATGTTGGAGTTTTTAAAAGCCTTAAGACAGATTGGAGGCGTATTCTACTGAGGTTCTACAGGAAAAGCAGAATGGCTGATGTGGAAAAGGGTTCATTTCCCACATTATTTAAAAAATTATGGAGATTGATATCATCAGAAAATCCAATTGATGGATTTAAAGGTTCAGGTCTTTGGCCATTCAATTCCGGTGCTGTTAAGCTGGAAAAGTGTTGGGATGCAGATGAAGATGTTTCTACACTTGATGATATTGGGAGTCTCAGACAATCAATTATTTCTGCTATTGTTTCCAATTCATCACTAGAAACTCTAAGAGCAATTGAAAACTCCAAGAAAAAGAGAAAGAGTGTTCAAAACTCACAAGGAGAAGTACTAACCGCTACTGAGGTTGTTGAACGCCAACAAGTCGAAGCAGAAGATTAAGCTAAAAAGAAGGAGCAAGCAGCAAGATAAGGAAAAGAGTAGCCTGGTACTTCAAAAGCAAACACAAAAAAAACAGAATTCAAAGAAAGAATGTAAGACTGTCAAGAAAATCGACTTCCCAAAGGAAAACATGCAAGCTGAAACAGATGCTGAAACTGATGCCAGTAAAGAAGACGAAGAGGACGATACTGTCTGCTCTGTTTGTAAACGTTTGTTGAGAAATTACAAGGGCAAAAGAAGTGAGAAGTGGGTAATGTGTGATATTTGTGATGAATATTCTTGATACGGATCTAACAGATGACTTTTATTGCAAGAGTTGTGTTCGTGACGACAAAATAAAAACTGAAAAATATAGACTGAAATTTTAGAAAATGATGTTCCGATTGATTAAAATGATTATTATGTTATTATATATCCATTTTTTTCTTTTTAACATGATACCATTTATCGAAATTTAGAACTAAGACCCTTTAATAAGCATGCCCGATACTGACCGGTTGTGCCCCACTGTTTGCAACCTTAAAACCATTTTCCACACCAACTTCAGAAAATACGATCCAAACTTAGTATTTAATTATTTCCTTCCTTATATCCATAAAAGAAAGTACATTTGCACATATTCCATGGAAAAAAATCTTCATCTCTCCATTTGGTCTTAAAATATTGCAGTGTGAACATGAATAACAACAAATTTTGATCCATTGCCCACTATCTCACTGTATAATGTGGTCCATTTCAGATATATTAGAACGTTTTGATTTATTTTTTGAGCTCTTGAATATTTGAATGCTAATTTCATTCGTAGCAGAGGCAGAAAGATTTCATCAAGTGTATGATCAAAATGTAAATGGGGTAAAATAATACCACATATATGTCCAATGATATTAGCAATCCTGTATTTTTTTGTGAACCAGAATAGAAATTATTATTTTCATTATTATTTTTGTTATTATTATTATTGTTATTGATGGATACATCATAGTCTGGTAAAACATACAAATAGACTCTATTCTGAGATATTGAGTGTCTTGCGTAGTGTATGGGACGTGCCAAGCAGCGCCACCCTCTGAAGTTTTTCTAAACCTCTCATTTACAGCTTGAAAAAAATTATTATTATTATTATTATTATTATTATTATTATTATGAATTCAAGATCTCGAGATTGATCTTTCTTCTCGGTTAATTTATATGTGATCACGTACAACAACAAGTTGTATGGGCAACCACACATGCCTTCTCCTTTGGATTTAGCAGTCAAGTACAAGTCTTAATATCCGCGCTGTTCCTAACAAAGCTGTTTTCTGTGCGTGTTCAATTTTCATGTAGATCCCTATATCTCTTACAAATTTTTCAAAGTTTTTACTGACAGCACCCAACGCTCCTACCACAATTGGGATCACAGTAACTTGTTTCATCTTCCATAATCTTGCTATTTCATCCTTCAACATTCTGTACTTTTCGATCTTTTCTCTTTCTTTTTCATTTACCCTCACATCTCCTGGTATTGCTACATCAATTATTTTCACTTCCCGTGTGATTTTATCTATCACTACAATATCAGGTCTTCTTGCTTCGATATGCCTGTCGCACTGGATGGTAAAATCCCACAAGATCTTGGACACTTCATTTTCAGTTGCACCTTCAGGCATGTGTTCATACCATTTATCTGCTGTATCGAGGCCAAACTTTCTACTTAGTCTCCAGTGGACATATCTTGCAACATTGTCGTGGCGACGCTTATATTCTCTTTGAGCCAGCATCTTACATTCACTAACAATATGTGAAACAGTTTCACTTTTCTCATTGCATAAACGGCACAAAGGAGATTCAGTAGTCCTATCTATATGGAATTTAACACTGTTTGTCCTGAGGGCTTGTTCCTGGGCACTGAAAATAAGAGCCTCTGTACAGCCTTTCAAGTCCCCATTTCTAAGCCAACTCCAAGATTTTGTTACATCTTTTCCTTCCATGTCTCTCAGGTACTGTCCATGCATCGCCTTCTCCTTCCATAAGTTAACTGTGTTGTCAGCTCCCGTCTTTTTGTAGTTTGCTGGCTCAATGGATTCCTTGACATCCGTCGCATTCTGATTTCGCACAGCAATAATCATCGGTTCTGTATGGTGTTTTATATACCACCAAAGTGCATTTTCCTCAGTTTTGATAGCATTTTTACATCCTATCAGACCCCGCCCGCCTTTCGTTCGTGGAACATACAGCCTGTCCACGTCACTTTTGGGGTGGAGTTCTTTGTACATTGTCATTCTCTTTCTAGTTTTACGGTCCATTTCATCCAACTCGTTTGTCTTCCAGTTCAATATCCCTGCACCGTACCTAAGGAGGGATACAGCCCACGTGTTGATTGCTTTGATCTTGTTTCTTCCAATCAATTTACTTTTCAATATCAGTGTGACCCTTCTAAAGTATTCTTTCTTAAACATCTCAATCATTTCCTTCTGTTTCACTGAGTCGCTTTCTAGTATTCCGAGGTACTTATACCCTTCTTCATCAATCTCCTTTATCGTTTCCCCCGATGGCAATACAATTCCATTTGTTCTATTAATTTTTCCTCTTTTCAAGATCAAAATACCACATTTCTTAATTCCAAATTCCATTTTGATATCACGGCTAAATATTTCAACTGTAGATATTAACACATTCAATTCTTTCTGATCCTTCCCATAAAGTTTCAAATCATCCATAAATAACAAATGATTCAATTTTTCACCACTTTCGAGGCTGTATCCAGACTTCACTTTCCTCAAAATATGACTTAGAGGAATCAAACATACTACAAATAATAGTGGTGACAAACTGTCTCCTTGGAATATCCCTCTCCTGATTTGAACGTTTCCCAAAAACTCTCCATTTGCAGATAAATTTACATTCCAATTACTCATTGATTTTTCGATAAAACTAATTATATTATCTGCTATATTTGCCAACTTGAGACTTTCTATTATCCACGAATGTGGAATCATATCATAGGCCTTCCTGTAATCGATCCAACCCATGCCCAAATTAGTTTGTCTTCGCTTACAATCTTTCATGACCGTCTTATCAATGGTTAACTGATCTTTTGTTCCCCTTCTTTTCTTGCGGCATCCTTTTTGTTCAGGCGGGAGTTTTCCTTCACGCTCAAGGAACCCATATATGTTGTTTGATATTATACCTGTCATAAGTTTCCACATCAGTGGGAGACAAGATATAGGCCTGTAGTTATCTACGGCAGTTCCATTTTTCGGCTCCTTTTGACATAGTACCGTTTTTCCTGTTGTCATCCACTTTGGGATTTCACCTGCGCCAGCAATAAGGTCATTCATCTGAGTTGCAATTCTATCATGAAGCGGTTTCAACTGTTTCAGCCAATAGCCTTGGACTCCGTCAGGTCCTGGACTTTTCCAATTTGGGATCTTTTTTGTCTGCATAGTTACCATTTCTACTGTTATTGTTAACACATTCTGTTTTTCATTCAACTCTGCTTCATTCTTTAGTTTTTCCAACCATTCAGCATCTTCATTATGTCTAACATTCTTGCCCCATATGTCACTCCAAAATTGTTTACTTTCTTCCGCGTCAGGCTTTTCATTACTCCTGTTAACACCATTCAGTTGTTGGTAAACTCTTTTTTGATCAGTCTGGAATGTTTTGTTTATCCTGTATTGCTCAATTCTTTGCTGGTAACGTTTAACTTTCTTACTCTTGGCTTGAAGTCGCTGTTTCAGTTCTTCTATAACTACGTTCAATCCTTTTTTCCGGATAGAATATTTTCTTTCCAGATTCTGGAACTTCTTCTTATTCCAGCATTGGTCCTTCTTCCCTCCTTCAAGTATACTTATTTCTTTCCTGATCACTTTGATAGAATTATCTATTCGTCTCTTCCACCATGGTTCCTTCTGTTTTAGTTGGTTATATTCCTGTAGGGGTTTAAGTCCAACCTTATAACCAATATAAATTGAACAGGCTTTTATAAGGTTGTTAGTTCCAGTTAAATTATCAGTCCGTATCTTATGAAGAACCACATTAACCTTTTCGACTTCTTCTCTCAGCATTTTTCTATCAACCTTTTTAAACCCAGTCATTCTTTCCTCTAGATTTTCATCAATGACTTTATTAATTCCTTCAAGTGTCATCCACTCATCCTGGTTTAAGTCATCTTCACCAGGCATTACTTCAATAAATTCTTTCCCTATTGGTTCTATATATTCAGCCATCACTTCTCCATCATCATTCTCATCCACATGATCGATATCAACATTGCTACCATCAACTTCATGAAATATATGTCTTTTGATGTTCTCTAATTCAAGATCCGACAACCAACCATTCTTTAATATCATACGAGCCTGGTCACAAATTCTCTGTTCCGTTATCTCAAGACTCTGTCTTTCTTTCCATATGGCATACATTCTTTTCCTATAGCCTCTGACTGGCTTTCCTTCTTCATCAATAGGTCTACTCAAGAAGTAACACTCCATAACAGCTATGTTTAGTTCTCTATTCCATACCATTCTAGCAGCTGCAGGATGACGACCGGGCCCTCGCTGCTCACCCAAGGGACACCTGCCGGACGAGGTACCTTCACTCTTCTCAGTTCCGGTCCCATTCACGTCGTTAATACGAAAATTATATCTATTCATTTTACACTCAAAGAGGTTGGTTTGTGTAAGGTTTTCCTTCCCTAGTATTTTTATCGAGACACCATCTCTAGGAGTACTGCCGACCAAAGCTAAAGATCTACTCCTGACCATAAGACACAGCTACATCCCGCCAGACGTCAACCTGGTATTTAAAATTGCGGTTGGTTTAATGTTCTGAGTTTTCCTTCTCATAGGACGATTGCCAACCATGGCTTACGACCTTGTCCTGGCCAAAAAAGAGAAATGGGACAGACTAAACTCCGCCGGTCATCAACCCGGTATTTCAAGGCCTCGGAGTAGGCTAACAGGTGCTACACCTTGCCTAAGGGTGACCTGGAGGTAGTTGTGGCAAAGGGTAACCTCATTCGCCCACGTCGAAACTCCACAACCGGATGCAGTTTATCGTCATACCCAGGACGCTTATTATTATTATTATTATTATTATTATTATTATTATTATTATTATTATTATTATTATTATTATTATTATTATTATTATTATTATTATTATTATTATTATTATTATTATTATTATTATTATTATTATTATTATTATTATTATTATTATTATTATTATTATTATTATTATTATTATTATTATTATTATTATTATTATTATTATTATTATTATTATTATTATTATTATTATTATTATTATTATTATTATTATTATTATTATTATTATTATTATTATTATTATTATTATTATTATTATTATTATTATTATTATTATTATTATTATTATTATTATTATTATTATTATTATTATTATTATTATTATTATTATTATTATTATTATTATTATTATTATTATTATTATTATTATTATTATTATTATTATTATTATTATTATTATTATTATTATTATTATTATTATTATTATTATTATTATTATTATTATTATTATTATTATTATTATTATTATTATTATTATTATTATTATTATTATTATTATTATTATTATTATTATTATTATTATTATTATTATTATTATTATTATTATTATTATTATTATTATTATTATTATTATTATTATTATTATTATTATTATTATTATTATTATTATTATTATTATTATTATTATTATTATTATTATTATTATTATTATTATTATTATTATTATTATTATTATTATTATTATTATTATTATTATTATTATTATTATTATTATTATTATTATTATTATTATTATTATTATTATTATTATTATTATTATTATTATTATTATTATTATTATTATTATTATTATTATTATTATTATTATTATTATTATTATTATTATTATTATTATTATTATTATTATTATTATTATTATTATTATTATTATTATTATTATTATTATTATTATTATTATTATTATTATTATTATTATTATTATTATTATTATTATTATTATTATTATTATTATTATTATTATTATTATTATTATTATTATTATTATTATTATTATTATTATTATTATTATTATTATTATTATTATTATTATTATTATTATTATTATTATTATTATTATTATTATTATTATTATTATTATTATTATTATTATTATTATTATTATTATTATTATTATTATTATTATTATTATTATTATTATTATTATTATTATTATTATTATTATTATTATTATTATTATTATTATTATTATTATTATTATTATTATTATTATTATTATTATTATTATTATTATTATTATTATTATTATTATTATTATTATTATTATTATTATTATTATTATTATTATTATTATTATTATTATTATTATTATTATTATTATTATTATTATTATTATTATTATTATTATTATTATTATTATTATTATTATTATTATTATTATTATTATTATTATTATTATTATTATTATTATTATTATTATTATTATTATTATTATTATTATTATTATTATTATTATTATTATTATTATTATTATTATTATTATTATTATTATTATTATTATTATTATTATTATTATTATTATTATTATTATTATTATTATTATTATTATTATTATTATTATTATTATTAATTTTATTATTTCTATCTTTATAGAGGATGATGCAATTCAGTTGTTTACAATAAAAATATAATAAACACTGCTGTCAACATGTGTCCTCTTTTGAGAGAGAAAAAGTATATAAAATTAAAAACTAAAAATCAAATAATTTAAAAACCTCGTCTCCAGTGACTCTCTCTCACTTCCTGACACTCAAAAATGCCAGGAAAGCCGAGAGGAGGCCCTGGTAACGATGATGAAAAATTAGTTGACTAAAAATAAAATAAAAATGAAAAGATAAAAGCTATTACAAATAAATTTATTTCTACATATATACAAGTTAAAAAGTTTCATTAAAATATCTCGCTTCCAGGGAATAAAATGATCTCTTCCCAAATTCCAATTTTCATTTTGACTGTTTTAGTTTTTTCAAATTGTTTCGTGTATTCATGCTGTGATTTTGTACTTCGAAATAGTTTTGGATATTGCAACAAACTTTGCCATTTAAACAATTTCGAATCAACTTGACTGTGCGACCTTTCAACAATTTCTGGACAGGACGTCGATATTCACAACTAAAAATCCAAGTTTTTTGAGACTATTACCCTAACACTATTATTCTTGGAGAGGGCTGGTTTAAACTAAGTTCGAAACTAAGATTACGTAGTTAATATAAAAGCTAAACTCAACAGTTAAGCGCAAATGTTAAGCCTAAAATTCAAGAACTATCCAAAGCATGACCTTCTTCGAAATTTCTCGCCTATTTTTAAGATAAAAATTGAATTAAAATTTAGCATTCAAGTGTGATGTTTACCCCCTGTAATTGTGTTGATATAGCTGTTCAATTAATTGATTTCTATAATTACAGCAGTTAATAATTAGAACGACACCCAAAGAACGACAGTTCCTTTCAGAAAGAGCTACTCGTGAGAAGAGATGAAGACAATCACAATGATTCCGATTTTCGTTCTCAGCTTATTGCTGTGGCGTTTATGCCATGGGCAAGGTCCAATGCAAGGTATTTTGAATTTACTTTTATTTAATTCAATTTATTGCTTGATATATTATATATATTTTATGAAGATTTACTATTTAAAGAGAAAGAANCTGTAATTGTGTTGATATAGCTGTTCAATTAATTGATTTCTATAATTACAGCAGTTAATAATTAGAACGACACCCAAAGAACGACAGTTCCTTTCAGAAAGAGCTACTCGTGAGAAGAGATGAAGACAATCACAATGATTCCGATTTTCGTTCTCAGCTTATTGCTGTGGCGTTTATGCCATGGGCAAGGTCCAATGCAAGGTATTTTGAATTTACTTTTATTTAATTCAATTTATTGCTTGATATATTATATATATTTTATGAAGATTTACTATTTAAAGAGAAAGAACGGTAAAACTTGGAGTGCTTGTATAGTTTATGTACTTAGGAAAACAACTTCATTTTTAAGATATCCAGGTCAAGTTAGATATTTTATGCAGAGAAATGGCCAAAAAGACAAATCCATCAAAAAGCATCCTTCGTGTCATGATTTCCAAAGTAGGAAAAGTTGTGAAATTTAACAAAACTTTTTAATCAGGGCACAGAAGGGCGTTCTGCAACAATGGACCTCTCTGCTCTAATCAAGTGTTTTAGGGATATTGTACTAGGGAAAAAGAAAGCTAATTTCTATTTACTTTGGGTTTGGATATTAAGGTACATTGTTCATTGTAAATCATTATGCAGACAATTCTTAAACTCCAACATTTCAAAAACACATCTGCATTTGATAAATTCATTTTTGATTTGCTACTTAATGGACTTTTTTATTTCTATTTTCCATATCTATTTGCTGTATTAATTTGTATCAGACATGGTTTGCTTGTTGATATATTAATAATGTCTGAATAAAAGAGGTATATCAGGTTCAGTTCAAACCATAAATAGTTTTCTAAATAAAAACAACATAGGAAGCAATTTGGCAAACGTTCCCTAAGCACAGTGTGTCTATTAGCAACTACGACAAAGCAAACGGAAAATGCTCTCTGCGTATGCGGAGCATATACGTTAATAATGTTTATCAAAATTGCTTTTCTGTTTTTATCATTCATTTGTAGCTGTAATACAGAAATCCTGTCATTTACCCTTCAGTACTTATGTATGTGGTCTTCCCAAGTATCCGAAATAATAAATCCGTTTCCATAGTGTTTGCTGTCAGATTTTTAAAAAATCAGCCTGCATTCTTTTACATTTCTATCCAGACCATTTTTTATTTTTGTCTCTTGTAAACAACATTCATCAACTCGATATTTAGATAGATCTGCTGCTAAATGTTCTTGTTTAAGTTCTTTAGTCAGCCCACGAACATTAAACGTTGCTAAATTTAGTGTCTTCGTCATATTGTTGGACTGTTCTGTGAATCTTTAGACTAATTATTTACTTCAATTTTTTAGATTTCAGTAAACAGGAGCTTCGTCACTCGCTCCGCCATCATATCACCCTCCTGATTAAAATTGTGCTTCAGTAGCAAAACAGTTTATTTAGTGATATTTCTTTGATATTATTTCCGTAGTGAAAAGTGACGTTTTTTTAAAAAAATTGTTCGTTTAATGTTGAATCTTGTCATTTTCAAAAGTGTGAGATTTTACAGAAGTTTTGTTTCTGTTTTGAACGACCAACTTCAGTGCGAAAAAGAGGCGTTTTTATTTCCAAATCCTAAATTGTAAGTTTTTCCGAACAATTCAACACAACAACCATGTCACAAATCTTTGAAGTCTTTCAGCTTTTCTTTAGTGATTACAGCCATTACGTCATGCACTGCAAAAACAAATAGGAAATCTGATACGACCCTTTCAAGTCTGTGGGAGCCCAGATAATTCTTTTTTTTCTATATGGTGTGGTATGCTAAGTTAAATATGATAATGTTGAATATTAATGACAGTACATTTATCTTTTGGATGATGTTCGCTTGCTCACTCGGACATGTTCCACAATTTCAGTGTGGACATCTATTTCCTAGTAAAATACTGTTAGCACCCCTGCCTTAGTCTCTGATCTGAAAGT
>RDPX01000594.1:36959-52077 GCA_003991215.1 Morbakka virulenta | reverse complement strand
TTCTGCAGGAATGTTGTCATATCCAGGGCTTTTATTTGATTTCAGATCGTTAATACCCTTTCGAACCTCAGAAATCAGTGGTGGAGGTTCTTCAGGAGAAGAATCAACAATAGGAAACCGAATGGTGGTGACATTTACACTTTTCTTGTACAGGTCACTGCAGTATTCCTTCCAACGATTTTTTACATCGTTAGCCTCTCACAGGAGATGCCCGTCATCAGACTTGATGGTATCGTTGTTAGGACGGAATTTCTTAGTTAATTTTCTCACACCCTGTTACGTTTCTTTGGTGGAGTTTACAACAGAGTTCCGTTTAATATTTTAGCAAATTCCGTGAATTTGAGCAGCTTTATCTCTTCGTAGCAGACGTTGCACTACTGTTTTTTGCATTTGGTATTTTTGATTATCTGCAGGACCAAGGTTTTATTTGCTATTTAGGAACCTTCTAATTTCATTTGCTTCGAATGCTTCTCTGGAAACCCCTTGGTAACCCACGCAACGGACGAGGTGGTATGGTAAGTTTCCTTGAAGGGTCATAATAGTGGAGAGTGTTCAGGAAAAGAGAAAATCTAAGTAGGGTTTCCTAGGGCCTTTGTTAGACCGCAGTCTCTTGATGACTCGGAGTTGTGACCTCTTCCATTACTTTAAAAAGTAATTTAGTCCCTAAACTCATTACCGAACTGAAAAGCTTTCTACCTTTTTGAACAACATAATGAATTCCTGTCTTTGAAATTATAAGATCTATCCCTTTGTTTGTAGATTTAGCCTTTTGTATCCGTTTAAGCTGTGATATAGTTAACATTAATTTATCAGTTTCACTTAATTCGCTTTCTGATGATTCTAAAGTTATAGTAATTCGATTTAAAAAACTTTAAAGAGTTTTGTTTTGTGATTTTTAGATAATTTAATACCTTATTTATGATTTTCTGTTATATATTAATATATTAAATAAAGTATGGATGTTTTATGATTAAGCTTTACTAATAGCTTTATTACCAAAAACATTGACTCTTAACTCTTTTTGAGAAAATAAATCAAACAAGGATCTCCAGTTCAAGAGGAGTGATTGTGAAATTTTAGCACTGACAAAAGAGAGAAATAGATGGAAGACCATGATCTCCAACGTCCTGAAAGGATAAGGAACTCAGAAGAAGAAGAAGAAATCAAACAAAATATAACATTCTTTGCTGTAGAATTGATTGATACATCATATTTAAGACTCAATTGAACTGAGTTATCTAAATCATTTTGTTCATTTGTTAGATCAAAATAGAGGAGACTCTGCATTGCTTGATCATTTGATACATTAAGAAGATAATCATTTTCAAGCATACTATAAGCTTTTTTATACTCAATCATTGAGTGGTTTTACAAATGTATTAGACCTTAAAGCTAATTGGGAAATGAAAGTTTTATTACTCAGTTCTATTTGAGACATACTAAATAATATTTTTGAATTGCTGCCACCAATGATTTCAAATGTATCAAACATATACAAATCACCTTGTTGAAAATTCACTTTACTCTCAAAAACACACATTATGAGAACATACTTAGGCTTTCATATTAATGTTGAAAGTTTGGAAATACCAGATCTTTGTTGTGTTGATAAAGTAAAGTGACAATCCTGTCTCTGTCATATTCCCAAATATATGGTTTAAGATATGTTTCTTAAAACATTTTATTACCATCTGGATTAAATGTCATCTTTGGAACCAACAATTTGAATTTTGTTACTATATATCTACTATTATTAGCATTTGTTGAATCATTCCTAAAAATAACATTGCTGATATATTCAAAAACAAAACTTTATCTATATTGACCATTTGATGCTATCTGATCTCTAAAACTATTTTAAAACCATATTTGTTGAGAGGTAGGATGAAAATTAACAACATCGTTACCAGCAAAAAGAGGTTTTCTTATTTTAAAACCAAAGTTAGTATCTGTTGCTGTTGTATTTACATCTTTTAACAAATGCTTATCGTGAATAGCATGATTAATATCTACTCAGGCATAAACAGTGACACCATTATTTTCAACATGTATTCCTTGAATTGTTGTATTGGTCTTTGTTTAATCATTTTTATTACATTTTCTGATTCATCACAAGCATATAAATCATATAAACTAGATGAAATTTCCATTGATATTTTAATCATTCAATATTCACAAAAACACTTCTATTAAAAACTTTATTTAAAGGAATGTCACTATTTATATTATAAAGAATTATACTATGAGTTTATTGAACAAAGTTGATGAAAATTAAAATAATGTCATTTAAATACGAGATTTTGGTCTTATGATTTAAAGTGATCTGAACTTTTTTAGTAATGGAGAGTAGAAAGTTGACCTTGTGTTTACATTCGGCAGCCTCGTAACTTTCGCTTTCCCTATTTTGTCCTTTTAGTACTTATACTACATTGGTGATGTTTCTGATAAAGGGAGAAGAATTGCTGTTTTCAGAGTCAGTTGTTGATTATTGTGAGTGGTATGAGGAAATGCTATGGGGATTTTCTTTTTTTGACACCATGTCACTATTAAGGGTGCTGGAGGTAAACGTTTTACTGGGTTGACGTTATCCGCCTGATAATACAGGGGTCCTAATCTTGGAGTATCCCCCAAGGAGGCTTTTCTGTTAGCAGGTATATAATATCGAGGCTGCTGTATTGCCCTTTTGTAAATGAAGGCTGGATCATGCAGAATTTTCGGGAATGGCCTCTCGATGCCATGTTAGTGGGAATTGCTACAGCTCTTCTTTCTTCAATGGTTCTCAAAGATAGTTCATTCATTCTCTCTGTGTCTGCTTACAATATATCTTCTGATCTCCTCCACATATTTCTACAATGAGTTTTTCGCAAACAAGTAATAAGTGCAAACCCAGCTCCTCAACTGCTAAAGTGAATCCCTACTATCAGGTCTCCTTTACCAATATTAGGGGTCTGCGTTCTAACTTTCCAGAGGTTGAAATTTATTTACATGAGACCAAAACTGACTTGTTGTTTCTTTGTGAAACCGGAATTGGCCCATCAAATTCTGTTGATGATTTCAACAAGATTACAGGTTATTCTATCATGGCCACTAAACACGACTTACAAAATCGCCATGGCCATGGAATTTGTGCCTACATCAGAAGACGGTTTTCCACGTGGTAGGGACATTTCAAATGAAGATCCCGACTTTCCTTATATGTGTTTCCGTGTAGCTCATGTTCACAGCACTTCTTTCATCTTTGCCCTCTGTCGTCCCCAAGATGATTGAGTTACTGTCATTGAACTAATCTCTGCAAAAATTGACAAGGTTCTGTCTGAATATCCTTCTGCTAACATTCATATCTGTGGTGGCTTTAATGTCGAATGGCAAGTCTATTTCAACAAGACTGATGATGAAGGAAGGTTTTGTCATGACTTTTCCTCTGCCTATCATTTAATCCACCCGCGTACCTGATATTGATGGACATTTTGCAAACCTTCTTGATCTTTTTCTGACAACTTGCCCAGAAAAGTGTACACCTACTGTTCTATCTCCTTTTGGGCATTCTGATCACTCAGTGGTTTCCATTAAGATAAAATCTAAATTCAGAGTCCTTTGATGTCCCTTTCCATCGCAGTGTGTATCGATACACGAAGGCTGATTGGTATGGCATTAGATCTTTTATCTTTGGAATTCCTTTATGCTCAAGTTTCAAAAAGAATGTGTCTCGTATTGCCACTCATATATCTAGTTGGTTAATGGATGGTATTGAAAGTTTTATACCTTGTAATAAATTCCAACAGAAACCAAACAGGCAGCCATGGTATACCCCTGAGTGTGCTGCTTCCGTTGCTTACGGAAATCACTAATTTCATTGCTATCATCGGAACAGATGCTCTGAAACCAAAACTGCCTTTAAAATTGCTCGGAACCGTTTCAAATGGATTATAAGAAATGCTAAAAAGTCCTATGCCCAAACTGTTAAGTCTAGAATTGCTGAGCAGAGACTTGGCTCTCGAGAGTTTTGGAGGGTAACAAACAAAGTACTGAACAGATATAAAATTTCTATTCCAACCATCATTAACGGCCCTGAGGTGATTTCCTCAGCTGCTGACAAGGCAAAGCTTTTGGCAACTATATTTGCTTCAAATTCCACCCTTGACGATCAAGGACATCCACTTCTGGAATTTCCTCCATCTAAACCAAAAATACACTACGCGATATCCATTTTACTGTCAGGGAAGTTGCCAAACTTATCAAGGACCTTGATTCCAGCAAGGCAACTGGTTCTGACAATATTCCAGCCATTGTACTTAAGAATCTGTTGCTGGAGCTTGCTTCTATCCTTACAAAGCTATTCAATCGTTGCTTAAAAGAGAAATGGTTTCCATCTCCTTGGAAAATTTCATCAGTCTGCCCAGTATTCAAAAATACTGGGGAACAGTCATCTTCATCTCAGTATAGACCAATCAGTCTCCTTAGTGTCATTAATAAGTTGTTTGAATCTATGATAAACCAAGCAGTTGTCAATCACCTCATCAAAAACAATCTACTTAATGACAAGCAATATGGATTTCGTACAGCAAGATCAGATGCTGATGTGCTGATTGTGATATCTCATAGGATTAGTGAATCTCTTGATGGGGGCTTTGTTTGACATATCAAAAGCCTTTGATAAGATCTGGCGCAAAGGGTTGCTTTGCAAACTTGCTAGCTATGGAATATCTGGCAATGTCTTCTCAACGATCAAATCCTTTCTCTATGATAGGAATATGAAAGTAGTTGTTAATGGGCAGGTGCACCTCAAAGAGTATTGGTGATTAGGATCTTGCGGATTCCTTTTCTACTGACCTTGGGTGTCTAGTGGAATGGGGCAATAAATGGCTTGTTACTTTTAACACCTCTAAAACCAACTTTCTCTCCTTTCACCACCAACGTTCAGATCCTAGCTTTGCATCAGTTGAAATGAAAGTCTCACTTCTTGAAAAAGCCTCTTGCTTTGATAAGCTAATGGGACTGACTTCACTCCTGATCTAAAGTGGAATACTTACATCCAATCTGTTGCTGAGGCTGTTGCTAAATGGTTCGATCTTTCTACCGTTCAAGAAAATATCTGGCGTCTGATTCAATCCTCTACATGTACAAAAGTCAAATGTGCCCTAAGATGAAGTACTGCTGCCACATCTGGGGAGGTGCTGCCAGGAACACTCTTTCTTGCCTTGACAGAGTTCAAAATCAACTTCACAATCTTGTTAGAGATGATCTGTTCAGTTCTCTAGAGTCTCTTTCTCACAGGAGAGACGTTGCTAGTCTTTCTCTACTTTATCGGTATTTCCATGGTAACTTCTCGACTAAGCTTTAATCTCTAGTTCCTCCTCGTAAAACTTTTACAGCAAGAACGCGTCTTGCTACCACTACTACATAGAATTATTCTTTCTTCCTCCATGTGCCTAACATCAAACAGAATCTCCATGAAAAGAGTTTTTTTCCAAGAACTTCCAGTGTGTGGAACACTTTGCCACACGATTTCTTCCCGGAGGACTAAAACATGGACATCTTCAAATCAAATCTCAATAGACACTTGTCAAAACCTTCCATATCAGTTCTCAAATATTATTCATTCATTTATATCTTTAGTCCCTTTCACAATACTTATCATCATCCACCTGTCAGTCTATCCATCTCATTAACCTCATCGTTCAGTGGCTTTTACCCTTCAGGTGTGATGTGAACGAAAAAAAAAGGAATGTTGTATTAAAAGCCACACCTGATAAAAAACAGGTTGAGAATCTTCTAAGTTTTATTTTAAATGAAGATAATACCATTCAGCAACAAAATGAAAACAGTGATGTGAAGAGATGACGGGTAAAGTTAATGAAGAGTCATTATCAATATTAGTAATATATTATTATTATATATATATAATAATAAATTATTTTAATAATGAAGATAAATATATTTCAAATGAAAAGAAAAATATTGATAATGAAAAACATAATTTGATCATGAATAATGAGTTGTAATATGTTAGTCCTTCTAATTGATTTAAATCCTAAAAGTCACTTGTAATGGTCAAATCACATGGTATACTTTAATGTTATGAAGACATATGTTATTTTGCTATTATGTTTTAAATCATAGGATAGTCGTCCTTGGTAGAATAAACACAAATAGAGAAGATTTGGACGTAGATGTCAATGATAAAGCATTATAAAATTATATTAAATATTTCAATTAAAAATTTGAAAAGTCTTGCAAGTCTGGGACACTTGATCACATAAATGACTATAATACCGTTGAATGACTGTAGGTTTTTTCTTACATCCGAAGTCAGCTCTTTATAACAAACCACTGACGTTAAAACACTATTAATGAAGTTAGGAAACATAACATGCCCCCATGATTAGAGACAGTAGCTGAAATATTAAATATGCTGCTATCAAATGCATCAATTTGGCAATTAATACGCTGTCCTTTATACTATAATAAAACAAATTAGATAATTTTTGACTAACTCAATCTCTTTTCTACGGAAAGGTTGGGGAAGAATTAAGAAATCAGGAACTTTGCACAACATCCTTCAAGAAGCCACCCTTCCAGTTCGAGGGAAACAGGAATGTCAAGAGAGATTGGAAAAGACAATTTCTTATATAAGTATAACTGACCAAATGCTATGCGCTGGGCATCTAGGAAATCAAACAAAAACAAGTGCATGTAATGGCGACGGTGGTAACCCCCTTGTTTGTCCAACACGGTCCGGAAAGTTTGTCCTACATGGTGCACTAAGCTGGGGATCACCAAAGTAAGAGATTTGTAGAATTAGTTTTGTGTTACGTTTTCTATTGTAGGCGTGGCAAATCTTACGGAAAAATTATTATTTGAAAAATGAAGTTCAAGATTATATGATCATATCATTTGTTTGGTTGGTTGAAAAACTCATTTTAGCGGGTTAATTAGCTTATATCACTTCATTTGTTTCCCACTTATTATATTATTTTTGATTATATTATATTATATTATATTATATTATATTATATTATATTATATTATATTATATTATATTATATTATATTATATTATATTATATTATATTATATTATATTATATTATATTATATTATATTATATTATATTATATTATATTATATTATATTATATTATATTATATTATATTATATTATATTATATTATATTATATTATATTATATTATATTATATTATATTATATTATATTATATTATATTATATTATATTATATTATATTATATTATATTATATTATATTATATTATATTATATTATATTATATTATATTATATTATATTATATTATATTATATTATATTATATTATATTATATTATATTATATTATATTATATTATATTATATTATATTATATTATATTATATTATATTATATTATATTATATTATATTATATTATATTATATTATATTATATTATATTATATTATATTATATTATATTATATTATATTATATTATATTATATTATATTATATTATATTATATTATATTATATTATATTATATTATATTATATTATATTATATTATATTATATTATATTATATTATATTATATTATATTATATTATATTATATTATATTATATTATATTATATTATATTATATTATATTATATTATATTATATTATATTATATTATATTATATTATATTATATTATATTATATTATATTATATTATATTATATTATATTATATTATATTATATTATATTATATTATATTATATTATATTATATTATATTATATTATATTATATTATATTATATTATATTATATTATATTATATTATATTATATTATATTATATTATATTATATTATATTATATTATATTATATTATATTATATTATATTATATTATATTATATTATATTATATTATATTATATTATATTATATTATATTATATTATATTATATTATATTATATTATATTATATTATATTATATTATATTATATTATATTATATTATATTATATTATATTATATTATATTATATTATATTATATTATATTATATTATATTATATTATATTATATTATATTATATTATATTATATTATATTATATTATATTATATTATATTATATTATATTATATTATATTATATTATATTATATTATATTATATTATATTATATTATATTATATTATATTATATTATATTATATTATATTATATTATATTATATTATATTATATTATATTATATTATATTATATTATATTATATTATATTATATTATATTATATTATATTATATTATATTATATTATATTATATTATATTATATTATATTATATTATATTATATTATATTATATTATATTATATTATATTATATTATATTATATTATATTATATTATATTATATTATATTATATTATATTATATTATATTATATTATATTATATTATATTATATTATATTATATTATATTATATTATATTATATTATATTATATTATATTATATTATATTATATTATATTATATTATATTATATTATATTATATTATATTATATTATATTATATTATATTATATTATATTATATTATATTATATTATATTATATTATATTATATTATATTATATTATATTATATTATATTATATTATATTATATTATATTATATTATATTATATTATATTATATTATATTATATTATATTATATTATATTATATTATATTATATTATATTATATTATATTATATTATATTATATTATATTATATTATATTATATTATATTATATTATATTATATTATATTATATTATATTATATTATATTATATTATATTATATTATATTATATTATATTATATTATATTATATTATATTATATTATATTATATTATATTATATTATATTATATTATATTATATTATATTATATTATATTATATTATATTATATTATATTATATTATATTATATTATATTATATTATATTATATTATATTATATTATATTATATTATATTATATTATATTATATTATATTATATTATATTATATTATATTATATTATATTATATTATATTATATTATATTATATTATATTATATTATATTATATTATATTATATTATATTATATTATATTATATTATATTATATTATATTATATTATATTATATTATATTATATTATATTATATTATATTATATTATATTATATTATATTATATTATATTATATTATATTATATTATATTATATTATATTATATTATATTATATTATATTATATTATATTATATTATATTATATTATATTATATTATATTATATTATATTATATTATATTATATTATATTATATTATATTATATTATATTATATTATATTATATTATATTATATTATATTATATTATATTATATTATATTATATTATATTATATTATATTATATTATATTATATTATATTATATTATATTATATTATATTATATTATATTATATTATATTATATTATATTATATTATATTATATTATATTATATTATATTATATTATATTATATTATATTATATTATATTATATTATATTATATTATATTATATTATATTATATTATATTATATTATATTATATTATATTATATTATATTATATTATATTATATTATATTATATTATATTATATTATATTATATTATATTATATTATATTATATTATATTATATTATATTATATTATATTATATTATATTATATTATATTATATTATATTATATTATATTATATTATATTATATTATATTATATTATATTATATTATATTATATTATATTATATTATATTATATTATATTATATTATATTATATTATATTATATTATATTATATTATATTATATTATATTATATTATATTATATTATATTATATTATATTATATTATATTATATTATATTATATTATATTATATTATATTATATTATATTATATTATATTATATTATATTATATTATATTATATTATATTATATTATATTATATTATATTATATTATATTATATTATATTATATTATATTATATTATATTATATTATATTATATTATATTATATTATATTATATTATATTATATTATATTATATTATATTATATTATATTATATTATATTATATTATATTATATTATATTATATTATATTATATTATATTATATTATATTATATTATATTATATTATATTATATTATATTATATTATATTATATTATATTATATTATATTATATTATATTATATTATATTATATTATATTATATTATATTATATTATATTATATTATATTATATTATATTATATTATATTATATTATATTATATTATATTATATTATATTATATTATATTATATTATATTATATTATATTATATTATATTATATTATATTATATTATATTATATTATATTATATTATATTATATTATATTATATTATATTATATTATATTATATTATATTATATTATATTATATTATATTATATTATATTATATTATATTATATTATATTATATTATATTATATTATATTATATTATATTATATTATATTATATTATATTATATTATATTATATTATATTATATTATATTATATTATATTATATTATATTATATTATATTATATTATATTATATTATATTATATTATATTATATTATATTATATTATATTATATTATATTATATTATATTATATTATATTATATTATATTATATTATATTATATTATATTATATTATATTATATTATATTATATTATATTATATTATATTATATTATATTATATTATATTATATTATATTATATTATATTATATTATATTATATTATATTATATTATATTATATTATATTATATTATATTATATTATATTATATTATATTATATTATATTATATTATATTATATTATATTATATTATATTATATTATATTATATTATATTATATTATATTATATTATATTATATTATATTATATTATATTATATTATATTATATTATATTATATTATATTATATTATATTATATTATATTATATTATATTATATTATATTATATTATATTATATTATATTATATTATATTATATTATATTATATTATATTATATTATATTATATTATATTATATTATATTATATTATATTATATTATATTATATTATATTATATTATATTATATTATATTATATTATATTATATTATATTATATTATATTATATTATATTATATTATATTATATTATATTATATTATATTATATTATATTATATTATATTATATTATATTATATTATATTATATTATATTATATTATATTATATTATATTATATTATATTATATTATATTATATTATATTATATTATATTATATTATATTATATTATATTATATTATATTATATTATATTATATTATATTATATTATATTATATTATATTATATTATATTATATTATATTATATTATATTATATTATATTATATTATATTATATTATATTATATTATATTATATTATATTATATTATATTATATTATATTATATTATATTATATTATATTATATTATATTATATTATATTATATTATATTATATTATATTATATTATATTATATTATATTATATTATATTATATTATATTATATTATATTATATTATATTATATTATATTATATTATATTATATTATATTATATTATATTATATTATATTATATTATATTATATTATATTATATTATATTATATTATATTATATTATATTATATTATATTATATTATATTATATTATATTATATTATATTATATTATATTATATTATATTATATTATATTATATTATATTATATTATATTATATTATATTATATTATATTATATTATATTATATTATATTATATTATATTATATTATATTATATTATATTATATTATATTATATTATATTATATTATATTATATTATATTATATTATATTATATTATATTATATTATATTATATTATATTATATTATATTATATTATATTATATTATATTATATTATATTATATTATATTATATTATATTATATTATATTATATTATATTATATTATATTNAATAAGATAAATGGTAATTGGAATGTCCAATTGGTATATATTTGAGAAAAGTCTGTAATAAGGTTCTTATAAATCCAACCGGACTGGTGGCATGATAGTACGGCATGAGTTACGGAGTGGTATAGTAGCTGTTTTTGGTGGTACTAAATTATCTTGAGATGATGAGATATTTGATGGTTGAACGTTTCTGTTTGTTGGTGTGTGGTGATCAGGGGATTGTGGTAGAACAAAAGTTTTGGAACTAGGTGTAATCAGAGTCTGGTTCTGCTGGACATGCCGGCCTTATGTCTCCTCGGGTTCTCCTGAACTGATCATTTGCTGTTTGAACCAAGTAAGAGCGAGGCAAAGCTGAGACGTCTGTCACTGTGGCTGGTTGCCAGGTGTGTGGGTGTGTGTGGTTGGATCTCTGACTCTGACTTGCTGGTTTTGTGTTAGGGGTGGCAAGGACTTTGAGTGCTTGTTGTACAAGGTGGCAGCTGTGTGTTTGGTCTGGATACTTTTGTCCCTTAAAGTATCACACGTTGTCCTCTGTGAACAAGTTAGAATTGTTTTATATTTCCTCCCAGAAAGTAGCTCTGCAAGGGATGGCACGTTCGAGGAAAGTGAAGTGGCATGATAAGATAAAAAGGCAAGGTGAGTGTCTAATCCTGTTGATTTGCACTTGGTAAAAATCCGTTTCACTGTTCCCACTAGGTGCGCAATAAAGCCATAGGAGTTGGGAAAGCGAGGGGATGAAGTGACATGTTTAAACCCATACCGTTGGCTGAAGTCTTAAAATTCGGAGGAGAAGAATTGAAGGCCATTGTCAGTAAAATGCATAGATGGAATGCGATATTCCTCAAAAATATTAGATAGAAAAGCAATAGTTGCATTTGAGGATAAGGAACTCAGTTTATGTATGATGGGAAATCTGGAGAAAGTGTCACCAACTAACAAATACGTGTTATCTTCCCAAGAGAACTGATCGCCTACAATGGTGTGCCATGCATGAGGTGCAACATCGTGGCTGTATAAAGGTTCACGTTGTTGGGCAGGTTGGTATTTCTGACAGGTAGAGCAGTTCTTAACCATGTTCTCTATGCCAGCAGAAATATTTACCCAGAAAATTGCACTGCGGGCGAGTAACTTAGTTTTCTCTATTCCTTGGTGAGGCCCATGAAGTTGTTGTAGCACTTGTGGCTGCATATGGGTAGGTATGATGATTCTGTCTCCTTTGAGAAGCAACTTATCCTGTATTCCAATTTCATCACGGTATTTCTCTAATGGAATAAGGGCAGTGGGACAGCCTTTGCGTATCTGGCCAACCTGTTGCAACCAGCTCAGAGTCAGCGTGCAGGGAGGTGTCAACAGCAGTGGCATTGCGCAGGTCATCAAGACGTGTAGAAAAGGCATTGAGATGGGTATCCAGGTAGTGAATGTCTATGTTAAAATCAGAAATGGTACCCTGTGTGTTTGGCGATACATTTGAAAGAGCATCTGCAATTGGTACTTCAGTGCCATGGTGGTACTCAACTGAGAAGTTGTACTTCAGTGTAGGAAGAAATATCCGTGCAAGACGAGGTGGTGCCTTAGCTAAGTTTTTCTTGCAAATAAATTGCAGAGGCGTATGGTCAGTTTGAGCAATCACATGCCGGTCATAAATATAATAATGAAAGTGTTCTAAACCATAAAGGACACCAGTCTTCTCACGTTCAATGTTGTAGTATCGGGACTCTGTGTCAGTAAGTGATTTACTTGCAAAAGCGATTGGGGCACCATCCTGCATTAAGGCTGCTCCTAGGCCATGACCTGAAGCATCAACCTGAAGAATAAATTCCTTCAAAGGATCATAATAACGTAGGGCCATAGTGGTGCTGATTTCATCCTTAATTCTATTAAATGCCGAGTTATGGGAGGCACTCCACTGAAACTCTACATTCTTTTTCAGCAGGGCACGTAGGGGTGCTGTTACTGTAGGTAGCTTGTCAGAAAAACGATGTAAGTAATTGACTAAGCCAAAAAAGGACACGAGCTCTTTTGGGTTGGTTGGTGCTTGCATTTCCTTAATAGCTGCTATCTCTGCAGGATCAGGACGAACTATATCCTTACCAATGTGACCAAAGAAGGGAATTTCACGCAGACGTACTTTTAACTTATTCGGATTTAAGTGAGGGCCTTTTCTGCGTGCTCTGTTGAGAACATCATGTAAGGCTTGATCATGGTCCCTGCCATCTTCGGAAAATCTGACAACAATAAGATCGTCAGCAATGCCAAACACAGTAGGGATGTCCTGGAAAGTGTGGTCTATTGCATGTTGGAATTCATCCTGAGCACAAGAAATCCCCATTGGCATGCGATTAAACCTAAATCTTTCATGCGGTGTGTTAAATGTATTCAAGTCAGCACTTTCATCCTCAAGTTTGAGATTCCAGTACCCAAATAGAACATCAAGAATACTGAACCATTTGGCTCCATGTAATTTTGCGAGGATGTCTTCAAAGGTAGGTGTGGCATAATGCGGGCGTTTCACTGCCTTGTTTAGATCACGATGATCAAGACAAAGACGGATATTGCCATTTGGTTTTGTTACACACACACAGCTATTGACCCAGTCGATGGGGTAAGCAACAGGTGAGATAATTTCTTGGCTTACTAGGGAGTCTAGTTCCTCTTTTAGGAGCTCACAGAGTGCAAATGGTATCCTACGTGGTGCGTTTATGACAGCTTGAACCTCAGGGTCGAGTCATATGTGGTAAGCTCCTTCAAAGCATCCAATACCTTTGAATACATCACTATAATCCTGGAGAATCTTGTCTCGGTTACTCTGATTATTGAAATCGATTTCTGATGATTCTTTAGAATCCATGTTTATAGTAAAATGAAGAGAAACAAGACCAAGAGCCTTGCTTGTTGGTAGTCCTATTAAGATTAGGCCAGTAGTATCAGTTACATAAAAGTTTGTTATGGTAAACTTGTTTTTATGACGTACTCCTAATTGGCCAGTGCCTAACTGTTTTACTAAATGACCTCCAAATGCTACTATTCGGACTTTTGAG
>RDPX01000594.1:25291-35658 GCA_003991215.1 Morbakka virulenta | reverse complement strand
GTTACGAATAAACATGAATGAATTAGGTGATGTTAGTAATTGTTCTCTAAGTCTATCAGGTGAAAATACTGTAAACTTTTTTTCATTTCTAGAAATAAGTGTTAATATCTGGCAATCTCTTTTGTCCTTTGTTTTACAGTTTTTTTCTGCAATAATTCCATAGTCACCAAGTGGTAATTCTCTAAATGGAATTGAGTTATCAAGATGATATTCTTCAAATTTGGAATCTAGGTTGTCTGGAAATAACATTGGTAATTATTGAGTGTTTTCAATAATATTTTTAACATTAATAGGAATGAAGTCGTTATTCATCTTTATATATCTATATATTTTTATTTCTTTAATATGAATTTCTTGTTAAATAATGACTTTTGCTAAAGTATTTACTTGATTATCTAATATAAAACGTTTATCATCGTTAGCGTCTAAAGCTATTTTATTCTCTTCAATAGTGTGAATATCATGATATTCATGATGAAATCTGACTGTACGTCTTTTGCGCTCTTATAAAGTATTTTAGTTACATAGAGTATTATAATGATCTTTAAATTGTATTTGTGTCTTATAGCGTAAACATATCCTGTTCTTCTTCGCTTGCTTTATTCTTCATAATTTTCTCAGCCACGTGTTTCATAGCGACAATATAGCCTATGTCTACAATTCCAGTAATTTCGTTAATTTTGGAATTTTCAATATCTTTAGCTTCTATTAATCTCTCTTGACGTTTCTTATATAATATAATTAAACTCTCCTGAGTTTTTGCAAGTTCAAATTGACCTGGTTTACCGGTTGACTTTAATTGAGTCACACTTAAGTTAAGTCTCGTTTGTTTATCACCTGTCAGATCTTTCATCTTCTTTATCTGTGTATCAGTAAGATTTAGTACTATATTACCACCAGTTTCAGCAACATTCTTGGTACCAACTTGGATTATCACCCCAACTCCATTTCTAATACCACTTGCAACCTTTTGTAGTTGACTATCACTCAGAATAAAGCGTACACTTTTATACTCAGTCATTATTATTAATTAATTAGATTGTTCTAGTGTTTTGGGGCGCTGCCATATCGATTTTAGTAGTCTTATTTTTCGCTATAACTACTAGCAAATGTCCATTTGCGCTTGGTGTTCCACGAAGTCTGATGGTTTGCACCGTATTTGGATCACTTTCAAAGATTTCTTGTCGACTTACATCAAGAGCATACAACCTATATCGAGAAATCCATTCTGTATATGGGAGTAAGCTTCCAGTATTTACATCTTTTCCTTGCGAGTTAAAGTTTTCAAACACCAGCCTATAAACTTCTTGATCAGTTGCGATATTCATGTTATATAAGTCTTTTGAATCAATTTCAACATTAAAGTTTCTAATTGAAATATTACTACCAGTCTATACATATAGTTGATCATCTACATGTCCGTGTACCATAAATAGTATTTTTCTTACTCCAGTCAGGTTAGTGCCAATAAGCACTTCAAACTGTGTGTTTGCTGTAACTTCGGTTCCAGACATTGGGTAATCCATTGCATCCCATTCAATCATTTTTGTAAACTTACCAGCGCTAATTTGCTTCATTAGCATACTGTTTTTATCAGTTGGTAATACTACTTCTGGAGCTAACAGCTGTGAGTTTGTCATAACAAGTCGAGAAGGCTGTGCACCATTTCTAAAGAGTGCACGATTATTTTGATTCAGTTCGAGCTCTAATTCAACCAGCTGATTGATAATCAGGAAAGTTAGCCTACGGCAAAACTGTGAAATATTTCTTAGAGGAATTACATATCTAACTATAAATCGAGCTGGTAGATCGCCACCAGCAGCTGTAATATTAGCTAGGTCAGCACCCCCAATTGTTGCTCTCAGTTTTGCTACATTATCATTACCAGCTCCGTCTAAAGCAACATCTTTTACAAATCCCCACTGTACAGGATTAGATGTTGCATAATCTGGTGAATATTCTAAAAGATTCAGCCAAGTCGTACTTAGATCAGGTCTCCTGTTTTGTTCAACTTCATTATTTTTAAAAGACAGTTTTATATCAGAGAAAAGCGAGTTAGTTCTATTTTGAATCGAAACGATATCATTATCAGCAAGAGGTGTTTCAGTACTAATAGTTATATAACCTTCGAAGAGGATAAAAGCATCTGAATAATCGATTAATTTATTAACCAAAGTATGACATGTAAACTTCAGTCTATTTGATCCAAGTCGAAAAATGGAATCATATGTTCTAACAAGATCCTTCTTTATGTATGATTTAAATTTTTGCTGCTCACTAAATAGAGAATTGATTTGTAGGATATCCATTTATATATGGTTTAGATTTATATCCTCCGTAGACCCTTTCCAGATTGTCTAAACAAACAGTTTCCATAAATCTCTGCTAGTAAGTTTTTCGACGTTTTAGATGTCACTTTAGGACTAGCCACAGGTTTATTTACATCAACAACAGGGCTGAAGATAACGTCAGGTTTAGTCATAACAACTTCAGGTTTAGTAGAATTAACTTTCTTATCAGAAAACACTTTATTAACTATCTTATCAGCAGCTTTTTCACCAACTTTCTTACCAGCTGTATTCATGAAACTCTTAGCAGCTTCTGTAGCCACGTCTTTAGCTGCTTTACTTGTGACTAAGTCTTTAACAAGATTAAAAGCGTCACCAAATATTCCATTTCCAACATATTCAAACGAATTATCTTTAGTAATATAACCATGACCTGGAAAGTATTTAGTACTTCGCATTATTATAATTAAATTAGATTATTTATTATCTTCAATTTGTAATTCTATTAAAATACAGTCTTCAACGTCTAAAGCCTTACCATCTTGATCAGTAAAATACACCTCAATATAAGTGAAGCAGGCGTTACGACAAAAACGATTTTAAGGATAATTTGGACTTATTGATAACAAATTTCCAAATGAATCATTAGGAACGAAAGCGTATAAAACACTTGAATCATAAGTAACTCTGTTGTCAACTAAATTACAATGAATTAATACCGTATCAACTTTTTCCAGTTGTGGTACTAAATTTCCATTAATCTCAGCATTTGTAATATGCCGTTGTGTACTATCAAAACCTAATGTTTTCATTAATCCAGCTTTCATCGAAAACTGAAAGTCAGATGTCACAGAAATTGTGACTCTGTTATAAACTGGATTAGCGTAAATATTAATTCCAAACGTGTCATCACCATTATCATGTTTATTCTGTGTCATTACGTGATGGATAAAATTGTTAATATCTTTTACAGAATATGATCCGTCTGGAATCGTGGCTTGAATAACCCTAGCCGTTGGTAAATGCGTGAAGAAAAACTCAGTATTACCATATTCTTCTTTAAAGTTTTTCCAAGTATAGTAAATCGAACAATGAGATAATGAAATCAAATTATTATCCAAATGTAAATCACTAGTTAAATTTAGTCTAAGTCTATGACTTTCATCCGTACTAGCATTAGCTGTGTTTAACACAATTGAATTCATCTTATTACTATTTTGTTAGATTCATAAATGTTTTATAAACAGATTTATTAATTTTCTTATTCTTAAGTAAATAATGTAAGATATCAGCAAGCTCGTTTTTCAACTCCTTATTACCATTTCCAGCTTCAATTGAACCTACAATCAGCTTTAATCGTTCACTTAAATCAGCTAAATTTGTTATGATTCCTTTGCCTACTTTAGTGTTTTCAATAGCTGTTATAACTTTTACAAGACTTCTTCTGTATGATACAGTATTACGTCGCTCTCTATCATAAATAGGATCTCGTGCTGCTTTACCATTCAGTGATTGTATTTCATCTATTAAAGTATTATTTAAACGTCTCAGCTTTGACAAGTTTCTTTCTTTAAAATGATCGTTTAATCTTCCGTGTCTTCTGATCAAATTTTCCTCTATATCTTTATCAAAATCAACTGTAACTGTTTCTGCAGCAGCACCTTCCTCAATTGCTGGTAAAGGTATAGCACCCTCAATTGCTGGTCTTGCTCTCAATAAATTCTTAATATCTTCAAGTAGTTCTAAAGTTTCAGCATCTTTATAACCAGGCTTATCAACAATAACTTGCAATTTAGCAATCACATTTCTATTAGCTTCAGCTCTTTCAATTCTTTCTTCTCTTCTTTCTTCTTCAGCTGTCTTTTCTTTCAAAATCGTCTTTTCAGCTTGTTGTCTAACTAAGGCTTGTTGAATTGGATTTATAGACACTAGTTCAGTTCCATTTAACATTTCAGCTTTAGCAACTTTACCTTGACGAAGTGCGTCTACAATAGCATTTTGTTTATTCAAATCTCTCCTTACCATTTGTGACCTTGCTTTTAAATTATAATCGATATTTCTAGGCATTATTATTTAAAGGTTAGATTATATAATATAATATAGTATGGAAGAATATAAAGCAATGCTTAAAAAGCGTAAAATCGATGCAGCGCCAGTTGAACAATATATTGATGACACACCGATACATTATTCAGATCGAAAAACATATACTTTTACACAACGATATAAACGTAAATATCATTTTGGAGAAAGTTTAAATCGAATATTTTGTCAAGAGAAAAACAAGCCTAATAATGAAGAAATTGAATCAATTCGAAAAAAGCTTACTAATTATTCAAAAGAATCAATCTAAAAGGTATCTACATATAATCAACGTAAACATTTGATTTATATTTGGCATGTGTTGAATAATAAAGACTTACCAATTATAACAAGTGAACTAATGAAAAAGAGGGATGTTATAGTTAGAAGCTTAAATAAGTTTTATTCTACTATTGGTATAAATAAAGCTATTAAATATCGTTTAGTTATTGATGTTATTTGCGAACATTTTAATTTTAATGATATTAGACAACTTTTATACTTTAAGAATGTTAAAGAGTATACATGTAGAACACAAATCAAAGAGGTTTTAGGATTTAATCTAAGTAATAATAATAATGTCTTCACTAATTAATTGTTATGACAGTTTACCAAAGAAATATAAAATAAATAAGTACCATAATCCAAACAAATTAATGCCAGAACACCCGTTTCGTTTATGTATTGTTGGGGCATCGAACACGGGGAAGACAAATACTTTAATGAATATTATTGAGCTGTCGGAAAACTTTCATAAAATATATTTATATGCTAAAAAGTTAGATGAAAGTCTTTATCAATATCTAATTGATGTTTGGAAAAAACGTGGTGAGAAGCTTGGGTTACAAATAATTGAATATTCAAATGTTATTGAAGATATGGTACACGTTGACGATATTGATGAATCGATACAAAATTTGATTGTTATTGATGATTTTGTGACGGAACGGAATTTGGATAAGGTTTCAGAGTTATTTATCCGTGGTCGTAAAAGTAACTGTAGCATTGTATTTATTAGTCAGAGCTATTTTGGAATTCCAACACAAGTACGAATTAACAGTGATTATTTTATATTTACGAGAAATTTGAAAGGTAACGAACTGACCCAAGTTGCGAAAGACCAATCTGGAATTTTAAGTATAGATGAATTCAAACGAATGTACAGAGGTGCTACTAGTGATGGGTACAACTTTTTAATGATCGATCTGAAACATAAAGATGATAAAAATAGGTTTCGAAAGAACTTCGACTATAGTTTAGTCGAAAATAGTAAAATCTAATGTTGTAGTAATAAATGGATAATAGACAAAATTTAGCAGTGTTGACTAGCCAAGACTATTTAGTTCAAAATATTATGGATAAGTCTGGACAATCTGGTGGTAAATTTGACATTCATAAATTGATTGGAAAACTACCAAGGCCAAAGAAGGGTTTTGTGTTGCCTGGCTATAAATATTGTGGCCCGTTTAATCCTTTAAATGAACAAGTTGATGAAGATGGAAATCCATTACCAGGTTCTGAACCAAAGAATCAAGTTGATGATATATGTAGAATTCACGACAATGCATATGAAAAAGCAAAAAATCAAACAGACAAACATGTTGCCGATAAAATTATGTTAAAGCAACTTAAAGAAATGAAATCTAAAGGATTTCGTGAAATATTAGATAGAAAACTTATTCAGGCAACTATTGGAACAAAATATAGGCTCGGTCTCGGGCTTTCTAAGGAACAAAATGAAATTATAAACAATCTATTTTAATAATAAATAATGAGTAAATTAACAGACGAACAACGTAAAATTTTAGATGGTTTATATTATAACCCCAAAACTGGATATGTTGGAATAGATCAATTAACTCGTAGATCTGAGTTATCCAAGAAAACTGTTAAGAATTACTTAATAGAACAACCTACTTATACAATACATAAATCAGCTGTACAGAAGTTTCCGACTCGAAGTGTAATAGTTCATTCACTTGATCATCAACATCAAGCAGATCTCGCAGACATGCGTTCATTAGCCTCTCACAATGACGATTACAATTACATTCTAACAGTGATTGATGTGCTTTCGAAATACGCGTTTGCAGTTCCCATCAAACGTAAAACTGGTGATTTTATAACTGAAGCTTTTAAAAGCATTTATAAACAAAGAAAGCCAAAGTTACTTCAGACAGATTTAGGTAGTGAATTTATCAGCAAGAAAACACAAGCATTGCTTAAAGAATATAATATAAATGGTTCCAAACATTCAATGAAACCAAGGCACAAATCGTCGAACGCTTCAATCGTACACTAAAAGATCGAATGTATAAATATTTCACCGCAAATGACACAAAACGTTGGATTGATATTTTTCCTGATTTAGTTCAAAATTACAACACAAGCTATCACAGATCAATCAAAATGACTCCTATACAAGCTGTGGAAAATCCACAAAAGGCTTGGGAAAACCTCTATGGTTATCAAGAAGAGTCAAAAATATCTCCAACGTTTTCTGCTGGAGACTTTGTACGAATTTCTAAATATCGTGGTAAATTTAAGCGTGGTTATACAGCTAATTATACTAATGAAGTTTTTGTAGTAACAGATGTCTTAAAGACAAAACCAACTACTTACATCATTGCAGAAATTCGAAATGCTGAAAAGATTATCGGCACCTTTTACGAAGAAGAATTGTCATTATTCAAACCTACTGATGTAAGTCAAATAATAATCTAAGGTATAAATAATAATGTCAATCACTGGAAATAGAGAATTTATTCCAAGCCTGTGGAATGTTGAAGATGAAGGACTATTAATGTCACAGGTCACAACATACGTAAATTCAGCAATAAACAATGCAACTCAAAGCTTATTTAAACATGATAGTTCCCAACCTATGACTGGAAATCTTGACATCAATCAAAAAGATTTTACTAATGTAGTTCGGCTTGTCCCAATTAATAATGGAGATTCTATTGAAGTAGATGGTTCATTTAACATGAAAAACTATAATTTAGAAAATATTCAAGGACTGACAGCAATTCAAAACGGAACTTTAAAATCCAACTCTAATATTGACGCTGGAGGTAAAACAATTGATTTACAAGGAGGTGAAATTGTCAACGCAAAAGATCCTGCAAGCTCGAATGCTTTGGCTTCAGTCAAGACAACTGAATATCATTATGATCTTATTGAAACAGGTTATGAAAAGGAAACATCTAATTGCTTTCCAGTAAGCGGTCAAGTGTGCTCTGCTTCATCACAATACATCCACTGGGGTAGCAATTCAGATCCTGACAAAACATTTGATAATGATCCTTCCACACAGTGGATCACAGGAACTGGTGGTCAAAGGTCGTGGGTAATGGTGATCTTACCAACACCAATACAGATTTGGAAAGCCGCTTTTCATCCACGACTCGGACATCAGCAAACAACGCAACTGTTTACGCATTACTGGCTTGAAGCATCAAACGATGGGATAACTTATGAACGAATTTTAGAATCAACCTTACAGATTGATCAGGTGAGAACTTTTACATTTAAGAAAATTACTAGACCATACGCTTACTGGATGCTTGAGGGTGATGGAATTAGCACCTTTGGTGTTAGTGAGATACAATTTTTCAAAGCTGCACGTCTTGAAAAAGATTATGTAAATAGTGAAATTACAGATGCTTTCAGCCGCGCTGTACAGGTAAGCACACCGGCTGATATTGTATCTGGAATGATTCCATACATTAAGATTGTTAATGGTGAGTTAAAACTGACTTCTACTACAAACTTATTATTGGATGCAAACGGATCTATATACGCTCAAGGAGCTTCGGTAAACTTTGGACGAGATGTAAATATGAATTTTAATAAAATTTCTAGACTTGCATTACCAACTAACTCAAACGATGCTGTGACAAAACAGTACGCAGATAATTTAATCGTTCCACTTGTAACTAAGACTTACCTTAGTATCCAGCTACTATTACCTGGCATTCCAATTATAGACGATCTTGTAATGACTTTTATTCCTTCCCCTAGAACTGTAGCTTATGCGTTTGCTACTAAAGAATTTTCTATTACAGATCCGTTTAGTGGAGTAACGTTATCAAACAGTATTTTTTCTGATCAACCAACGTTAATATTTGATTCTACAGCTAATATGTATTATTTAGACTTCAACGTTTCTCAACTATATAAAGATGGTGTACAAGTTAGTGATATTGGCGGTGCTAATGGTAACACAACTACATTTTTCTTTATTGGATATACGTATCAAGCCGATTCTCAAAGTCAGTTCAACTGGATGGAAGAAACAAGTCCGGGAACGTATGATGACAATTTTAGGTTAGGAGTAAATTTACCTTGGGGAAACGGAGTTGTTTATATCGATCACTCTCAAGTTCAGGGTGGTAGACTTCAAAAAAGTTATTCTACTAATCTGGCTGCTGTTAAAGGTAAACTTGTGTTGTGGACGTACAGGCGAGACGGAGCAAATGGTACACTTTGGCTTAACGGTGTTCACCAATTAGGTATAGGAAACTTGACTTCAAAATTTAATACTGGTGACATCGGAAGATTTACAATTGGAAATGGTAATAACGGACTTAACAATTGGTGTCGAATGAAATTTTTCGGACTGCTGATATATAATAAACCCTTAGCCTCAGCAGATGTTAGAAGGATGAATACGTTTTTAATGAACTTTTATGGAATTCTAAATCTTAGTAAGAATGTATCTAACTTTTAATAGAATTAGTAAGGAGTTGATTTATTACAGCGAAACGTTAGAAGTTGAAAGTAATATTAATTTAGATAACATTGTTTATTATGATGATTTTGTTATAATCGAAAATCGACTTGATGTTGACTTTGTTGAAACAAATTTTGATGAAGTCATGCAAGTTGAATCGATTGTACCTGGACAATACATGTTGGAGGTTTTTAAAGAGAATTTGATTAGTCTCCACGAGAGACGACAGAAAATCTTGATTGTAGCTAAAATTGTATTGAAATCTAAAATTGATGATATTTGTAAAAATATTAATTTGGGGTATATAACAGCTATGAAATATATAGCTGAAAAAGTTTTGAAGAATAAAGCTGATGAGACGGAATTGATGATGTTTATGGTTCGTGGAAATGTTATGGAAAAGCAGAAAAGTAATCGAGAAGTTGCTACTGAAATCATAAATTATGCAAATAAGAAATTAAAGAATGTTAGTAGTGTATACGCCCACTACGACAAGTTCATGGAAGATGTAAACAATGCTGATCTAGTTGAAGATCTTGATCAACTACTACATACATTTAAAAACGTTTTAACACATCTAATTTCAAACTAAAATAAGTATAATAATGATTGAACCTACCGCACCTCCAGGAATTTATCCAGAGTTTCCTGAAAGTAAGACTAAAATTATTGATTTGGACGAACCTTTTAGACCTAAAAATCAGAACGGTGGAAGCAAAATTCGCATGCGAGAAATTAATCCATATTCTCCCAAGCATGTCCCCCTAACTTCTTTTATTACCAAAATTGGTGTAAATATCCGCCTTAGGCTAGAATAAATGTGTAAAAAGTTTGATTGCAATCCTTTGATGGGAAAGTTGTCTTTTAGCTATGTCTACTTTTGTAGACATTGGTAGGATCTGTTAGAAAAAGCAAGTGTGAAAACGCAATTGAAAACAACTTATTATGTTTTACATTGATGATCTTTGCATCTTTTCAAGCTATTTAAAATGCTGCAATCATAAAATGAGACAGTCTAGAAGTCAATTCAGCTGTTTTTGCATAATTAATTTTTCATGATAGAGCTGAAAGCAAAGCTTGACATGCATGCTCTTCTTGCACTTATAGCACCTATTTCGGCAACTTCGCCGGCAGACAACACACTTTCTTACAGGACCAGACTCTGGATAGTGGCCAGTGTTGTCAGATCGCACTTCAATTGGAACGTCGTGAGAAGGACCAGATCTAGAATCAGCTGATGGTCGTGGGGTGGTCCTCTTTAC
>RDPX01000594.1:7621-21934 GCA_003991215.1 Morbakka virulenta | reverse complement strand
GTTGTTTTGAATGCTCACAAATACCAGCACCACCACATTTCTGACATTTGTTTCGTTGTTTTGAATGCTCACAAATACCAGCTCCACCACATTTCTGACATTTGTTTCGTTGTTTTGAATGCTCACAAATACCAGCTCCACCACATTTCTGACATTTGTTTCGTTGTTTTGAATGTTCGCAAATACCAGCTCCACCACATTTCTGACATTTGTTTCGTTGTTTTGAATGCTCACAAATACCAGCTCCACCACATTTCTGACATTTGCTTCGTTGTTTTGAATGCTCACAAATACCAGCTCCACCACATTTCTGACATTTATTTCGTTGTTTTGAATGCTCACAAATACTAGATCTACCACAGTCACTGCATTGAAATTGAAATTTTCCATGTTCACAACGTTTTCTATTTTCATTTATATAATCGCGACATGTTTGACAAGTTTTTAATTCTTTTCCTCTCATTGATTTAAATTCTCTAATCGCTTTTTCATGATTACATCGCACACATGTTTTTTTCTTCCATCTATTACTTATAATACATTATTTCTTTAATTGAACATATGTTCAATAATGTTGTAAATTATCTGAAAATAGCATAAAAAATAGCTGCTGAAGCAGCTTTAAACAATAAATATTATTTCAAATTTTTATAAATTCTTAAGATGGTTTAGTTGATCATCGGTCATTGAGTTATATTGTTTCTCAACATCTTGCTTTTGCTCAAGTGTTAGAAGTTTAAAAGTAATTTGGGAAGCTTTGATTGCTTGTATTATTTTATCTGACATTGTATATAAGTGTATTATTATTTCTTTAATTAAGCTAATTGAAAGTCAAAGTACTGATTACCGGTTGATTTGGATGTTTTTAAACCAAGATTTCTCAGGTAAGTAAAAGAGTTTGGGGACGATAATTCCTCTCTAAGACGATTCGGTGCATATACTGTGTATGTTTTATTACTCTTAGAAGTAAGTGTTAATACTAGGAATTTACGCTTAACCTTGGTCTTAAATACACGTTCTGAGATAATTTTATAATCATCTAGTGGACGTTCGCGATATGGAAGTGTATCTTCAGGTTGATATTCTTCAAACAGTGAGTCAAGATTATCTGGAAAGGTTATTGGTAGTTGTTCGGTTACTTCGTTGAGGTTTATTGGGTTATTCATCTCTATAATATAGGTTTTATTTCTTTAATGTAAATTTAGACGCCAATGACCTATTGCAAGTGTTGAAATTTGGTTGTTTAAGATTACTCGTTTATCATCGTTAGCGTCGAGTGCGATTTTACTTCGTGTTACGGTGTACATATTATGCTCTCGATTTTCAAATGAAGTTACGTCAACAGTTGTTTGAGTTCTATTGAGAATGCAATTTACATAGTCTTGGAATGTAATAGTTTTACGAGAAGCTGGTGTAATACCTTTGAGTGTTTTGGTTGTTGTAGTAATATCATTATCAGTCATCATTGAGTAAGACTTAGCACGATTACCAGCAAAGTGAGATATTATTCTATTACCTGTTTCATCTTTAAACTTTCCAGGTACTTTCTTGTTAACATTTAGAGGAATATCTGATATTGGTTGGGTGTAAGATGATGTATCGAATACTTTTTCACAGTCTGGTGCAATTTCTTTATAGAAATCCTCTGTAAAAATTTGATATCTTATACAATCAGTATTATGAACGATAATATCACCAACACCTGCTTGAAATGTTCCGTTATCAGTGTTTAAATCATATACGTAATCACCGCTATAACTATATAATTCAACTTTAGTTACTATGTTATTTGGCTTACGCTTAGTTTTAGAATGTCTAAATGAATAAATTGATGGTTTGTCTTTACGACAGAGAACAGTTAAACTTAATCCAAGAGAAGTCCCAATGAAATTTAGTTGAGCTGAACCGATTTGTCCTTTGTTATCGAAACTTAAACACCTGGACTTGGTACCATCAGCAGCATAATATCCTACAAAGAAATGATATTTAATGTTATATGGTGAATTTAAAATGTAATCAGGAACTTTCTTAAATTTACGTTTATCATAGCATTGAGATCTAAAATCTAATACGGCTTGTTTAGGGTTATATAATGTAAGTTTGTAAACTGCAGATGACTTCATGGTGTCTAAGATTCTACCAGAATAACCAAGATTTGGTAAATATGATTTAATCAATTCAAGATATTTAAGATTTTGGTTGTTAAATGCAAATGAATACTTACTTCCTGATGGACAATTATATTGACCACATGAGCCATCACCATAGAAAAATCCATATACAAAAGCCTTTTGCTCATCGATTGATCGTTCACTAAATATATCAAGTAAAAGTTTGTCTAAAGTAATCTTAAATGGTGTTTCTTTGATTAAAGATGATGTTAACAGTTTTGTTTTATTTGGTATACATTCAGTAGGCTTAATTTTATTTCCAAGATCGTCTATTAGACTATGGTCTTCAGTTATACATACAACTCCTGAAGGTGTAGAAATACGATATATTTTCTTTTCCACTTTGTGTCGAATAACTTGCTTAATATCATTCCAGCCTGTAGCAGACCACACCTTATAATCTGTTAATCCTATTTCCTTACCATCTTCACGTGAAGTGTATGTATTAGTTAATTCATCAATCGTTTTGATAATAATATCTCCACTTTGATTCAATAGAATTACCGGTGTATCTTCAGTTACTGAATCGGTGAATAACGTACGTTGATTTGGAAACTTTAGTTTCATATACGAGTAATGAAATTGATACATCAATGTCTTTGAAATATCTAATATTTGAGCACCAACGTAAATTGGCTTATTATAAGTGATTTTTGTCTTAGTGAAATGGAATATTTTGATGCTAGAACCATATATGGTTTTAGGTTCCTTATAGTTTGGTTTACTGCTAAATCTAGATAGTGTTTTCAGAGTATATTCATAATTTACAACATTAGGATTATCATTCAAAATTTCTAAGTTACATCGCTTTCTAATATTTTCCATCGTCTTGCCAAAAACAGAATTATTCATTAGTTTAAAGAAGTCTTTCAAATTCATTCATTGAATTCTTTCGAAGTTCAGTATTCTTGTGAATGTAAGCTTGTAACCAGTTGGATTGATTGAATGAAATACCTCGATGGATTTTAGTTAATTTTAACCCAAATTTTATTGCTTGAACAAGGTTTGCTTCATTCAGAATGTAAAATTTCTTGTCTCTTAAATTTGGTATTAGTTTGGAAATACCGTTTACATCGAGTATTTCTGGGAGTAGTGGATAACCGTTATGATAATCATGAAGTTCTTTGGGATATTCAATATCAACTTCGTATACTATCCCAGAGTTTGTGTTTAATTGATAGTTTTGAATTTCTTGAGTTAGGAAATGAAACTTTTCGAGAAGCTATTCCTGAGTAAGCCATTTAAAGTTACCTGTTGGTAGTTTTAGAGACATAGTCCATCCATACAAATTTGTAGCGTCCAAATGATTAATATACGATTTAGGTTTAGTAGAATCATAATTTGGTAAATAAGGATTATTAGCTTCGGCATACCGATGAAAAATTGTAGAAACACCGCCTCTAATTTGGGATTCAAAGAATTCTAGGATGCTCTGCTCTGTTATTAAATCTAGTTTTACTTTTGTGGAATACAACATAGCATTCCATGAAAGGCCGGGTGATGTATAGAAGTGACATGGATCAAGTTGGTAGTTTTTCAAGCAGGTATCTCGAAATGTTTCAAATATATCAGCATTATATCAGTTTCAAGATACACTAGTGTATATTCCAGTAAGTTTTGGATATTTAATTTACTCCATACATTTTTCGCGTACTCGTAATCCTTCTGTGAGATCGACTCCGCCTTCAATTTCGAATAGAATTTCTCAATTGGAGGTAAATTAGTTTCGCTAAATTTTTCGAAAGAATCCATATACTTATAGGGGTAAACTCCTTTATGTTTCAGCAATGTTATATCATATTGTAGTGTTTCTAAGTATTTATGCTTTTCTAGGTTTTTTGTCAGTTTATCTATGGAAGAATTCATGAATCTTTGGGAATCAAGGAATCTGAGTTCAACACGTTTAGTTTTGACTTCATTCGTTTTCTTATCTGTGTATTGGTAGAAATCAACAAACGCTGAAAATGCAATGGAAGTCTCTTCATTTACGGGAATAAATTTCACTTTTACACCAGGGTAACCACATAGTTCTTTTATGAAAAGATGACAGTCATATTTGGAAGAATTATGAGCTATGATGGGAATGAAGTCTGGTGATTTAAAATTTACATTGCAGTTTTGATGTGCATAACCACGGAACTTTCCAGTGAAGTGGCAATGGTCAATGACCTTTGTATCAGTTTCAGCGAATGGGTTTTCACAAATATGACATTTAGTTGCCTCAGAGATTGGTTTAGGTATTTTAAACCTATAGTTATTTTTATAGTATGTATTATAAATGGAATTTGGATTAGAAACCAAAGTTTTAATCAAGGAGTCTACAAATTGATAGCTCGTATTTATACCGTGAAAAGTATGCAATATAGGTTTTACGTCAGGTAGTCGGGAGGTAATTACATATCCAGCAGCAGAAGGTATATGCCGCTTTGCGTCTAAATTACCATTTAAAATTTGAACATCGGATTCTTCGAGATTTTGAAACATACATTCAAAGTCATAGTATACAGCAAATGGTACTTCTATCTTTGCTTTAAAATTTGTAAATGTTAATGTAGATTCTTTAGACCCTGCTTCTGGTAAATTAATAGCGGCTTGAGATGCCTTATTACCAACACAAAATCTAAGGTGGTGAAAGAATTTTGTTGGGGATATACAATGTGAAAGGCAGCGATTACAAATGTAGTAGTGATGATGTGACTTTTTATCGCTTAGTTGTTTGTATAATAGTTTTGACATTGATGTTATTAATGTATAATGCCCCTCATATAACAATAAATTAATAAAGTTTGCATGTTTTCTAATTAACTCTTCTAAATCCTTAATTTTCTCTCTAATTGTAGTCTTATCAATGATATTGTATTTTTGCATTTCGTTGTATAGGGATTTATATTCCTTGTCTACATTTGCTGAAATTCTAATTGGAACAACCAACTCATTTTCTAAAGTGTAAATGTTAATTGATATATTGTTTGCTTTTTCAAATTTATCTATGGAAGAATCAATCTTCACAGGAAAGTCTAACATCGAAACATCAACTTTATCTAAATAGTTAGTGTAAGAATAGGGTGACGATCTATTAGATTCTGCTGGATATAGACTCGCAATTACTGAATATAGAAAGCATCTATTGTCTTTATTTTGAATATTTGTAACGGCAATCTTGTTTTGAATAAATTTTGGTAATTCTACAAAAGAAGAACCTTTAAGTTGCTTGAGTTTCGTAACATTTAACATTACTTTAGTAATTCCTGTAATTATCCACCCAGAACCCTCAGTATCTTTTTATTCTATAGCTGTCTTTAGGTCATTGACTATTCGTTCATCTTTGTTAGTGTCAGATTTGGTATACCTCTTAGAATATAGGGTGAATTCCTGATCTTCTACATCGAGTTTTAATGATGAAAACGGTGCGTGAATATTCATGGATATTTTATAGTTCTCATGTTTAGAAGCTATATAAAGTAGTTTAGGGTAAAGATATTTTACAATTTTAGTAACCTCCCATAAGTCTGTTGGCGTGTACAAATATCTTACAATATAGTTAGAAAAAGAAGATTCTTCTATGCTTAAATCTGATAAATCCTCATCTAAGTTATCAAGCTCTTTTAGTTTAGTAATTGCGTCATTAATTTCACGTTGTCTTTCAATTGTTGTTTCAATTAAGCTTACCTTGCGAAGTTTTTGATAATTTTTAAGCTTTAATTTGGGGGCAATTTTTCTAAGGTCTTTCAGCCTCATTTCTTGCAGTTCTTGTTGTGTATAATTTTCTTCTTTAATCAATTTTTCAAGTTCGGCTTTTGTGTAAATTATACCTCCAATTTTTGGTTGAAGCTTTTCTTGTGCACAATTAATATCACTCATAGCTATATAATATATTAGATTAAATGTTTAATAGAAAAATTACACCATTATATTCAAAATTTATGGTTATTTTAGAGTTAAATTGATATTAGAGAACTATAAGTATATAGGATGACAAGAACGTAATCTAGCCAGCACCCGTCCGCATGCCTTTGCATGCCTTTGGTAGGCTTCCCATGGTCACAGGTCACGGAAGCACAGACCTAACTCCAACATTCCGTTGCGCAGCCAAGAAATACACACAGTGGTTTTACCTCCCAAGGGTCATTTAATAAACCAGAAGAGTTGTGCCATGGGGGGTTCCCTGACCGATAAATACCAAAAATAACCTAAAAATCCAAACTCCACACAAAATTTGACCCCTAGCACCAAAAATTGATAACCAATACTGTTCTATTAAAAATAACTGACAAACGCTTACCTGATATTGTCAGAGTTGAGTTGTCTGCGGTGATGATATTATCCAAAATTCTGTTTCCATGTCGTAAGTCAAAGGGTAGCCAAGACTCTGAGCTCTCGACCCTCCAGGTGGGGTTTAGGGAGTACCTTTAAATTCCAGCGCCCTAGGTCTGGAATACCTATAGAGGGGAGCTCACCAGCGCCGTGGTTTGAGTCTAAGCAGTACATCCTTTGGGTACCTCGAATCCGCAACTAATGAAAGAAAAACAAGGGGAGCCGTTTATATACCTCGCATGACTCGGAAATTCAGAAACTTGCGGTTTCAACTTGATTCTGATTGGTTGGTGGAGTTTCAGTTTCATCGTATGACTCATTGGAAATTCAGAAACTTGCAGTTTCAACATGATTCTGATTGGTTGGTGGTCGAGACAAACAGACATCACTAAATCGCATCAGCCCATCGGTGGTATACTGTCAAATTTATAAGGATTAAAAATCGGTTCTCTCTTAGGTCAAAACTTGGTATGGCCGACCGGGCGACTGACTGAGAGCTGTATGGCTATATGGCTCATTCTCGTCAACGTGACTGAGTTCTAATGTGTGGAGGCCTGATTAACCTCTGCGTATGAAAACTTGGTCGATTGACTAGTAACCCTTGTGGTGAAAGTCTTTGGCGTAGCACCTTGAGCTTGCCGGTGCAACAATGCTAAGATCGCAACTTGGCTCAAGCTCCTTGACGAGAATTCCCTATACTCTGAGAGTTTCTCACACCGAAATGCGCGCAGTGAATTTTGGAAAAAAACTGACAAAATGTGACAAAATGTCCGGGTGTGAGTTTTGCAGTTTAGATATTTTGAATTTTTTGAATTTAGGGAGGGTGAGTAAGAGTATATTGAAACTTGACGATGAGAGGATTTTAGTGGGGTGATTTGGGAAAATCACACATGAGGCTTACGAGGCAATCAAGCCGATAATCACGTGAGATTAAGGAGAAGAAAAAGACAAGTAATTAGGAAGATAGAGAGAAATAAAGTATATAATTAGATCAAGTGTGAACAATTTTGGAAAAAAGTAGCCTTTGACCTTGACATCTGACAATGACCTTTGACCTTGATATTTGACATTGACCTTGACCTTTGACATTGACATTGACCTACGATGACCTACTTTAAGATTATCTAGGTCACAATGACCTTTAAGATTATCTAGGTCATGATGACCTACTTTTGAATTATCTAGGTCACGATGACCTACTTTAGATTATCTAGGTCACGATGACCTACTTTTGAATTAAAAACCAAATGATTGTGTATATGCTCCTATAGGACATTGTCAGACACAACCAAAGTAGTGAGGCTAGACTATATACTGTTACACCCCATCAGTGGAATTTCTTATATTTTTGTATTATTTTTGAAATTTTTTGAAATTATTTGAAATTTTTTAAAATTTTTCTTTTATTATTATAATTTATATTGTAAATACTAACTTGATTAGTATGCGCTGAGAGAGGAGTTTTGGGAAATTTTTGAAATGTTTTTGAAATTTTTTGAATTTTCTTTTATTATTATAATTTATATTGTAAATACTAACTTGAATAGTTTTTGAATAGTTTTTGAATAGTTTTTGAATAGTTTTTGAATAGTTTTTGAATAGTTTTTGAATAGTTTTTGAATAGTTTTTGAATAGTTTTTGAATAGTTTTTGAATAGTTTTTGAATAGTTTTTGAATAGTTTTTGAATAGTTTTTGAATAGTTTTTGAATAGTTTTTGAATAGTTTTTGAATAGTTTTTGAATAGTTTTTGAATAGTTTTTGAATAGTTTTTGAATAGTTTTTGAATAGTTTTTGAATAGTTTTTGAATAGTTTTTGAATAGTTTTTGAATAGTTTTTGAATAGTTTTTGAATAGTTTTTGAATAGTTTTTGAATAGTTTTTGAATAGTTTTTGAATAGTTTTTGAATAGTTTTTGAATAGTTTTTGAATAGTTTTTGAATAGTTTTTGAATAGTTTTTGAATAGTTTTTGAATAGTTTTTGAATAGTTTTTGAATAGTTTTTGAATAGTTTTTGAATAGTTTTTGAATAGTTTTTGAATAGTTTTTGAATAGTTTTTGAATAGTTTTTGAATAGTTTTTGAATAGTTTTTGAATAGTTTTTGAATAGTTTTTGAATAGTTTTTGAATAGTTTTTGAATAGTTTTTGAATAGTTTTTGAATAGTTTTTGAATAGTTTTTGAATAGTTTTTGAATAGTTTTTGAATAGTTTTTGAATAGTTTTTGAATAGTTTTTGAATAGTTTTTGAATAGTTTTTGAATAGTTTTTGAATAGTTTTTGAATAGTTTTTGAATAGTTTTTGAATAGTTTTTGAATAGTTTTTGAATAGTTTTTGAATAGTTTTTGAATAGTTTTTGAATAGTTTTTGAATAGTTTTTGAATAGTTTTTGAATAGTTTTTGAATAGTTTTTGAATAGTTTTTGAATAGTTTTTGAATAGTTTTTGAATAGTTTTTGAATAGTTTTTGAATAGTTTTTGAATAGTTTTTGAATAGTTTTTGAATAGTTTTTGAATAGTTTTTGAATAGTTTTTGAATAGTTTTTGAATAGTTTTTGAATAGTTTTTGAATAGTTTTTGAATAGTTTTTGAATAGTTTTTGAATAGTTTTTGAATAGTTTTTGAATAGTTTTTGAATAGTTTTTGAATAGTTTTTGAATAGTTTTTGAATAGTTTTTGAATAGTTTTTGAATAGTTTTTGAATAGTTTTTGAATAGTTTTTGAATAGTTTTTGAATAGTTTTTGAATAGTTTTTGAATAGTTTTTGAATAGTTTTTGAATAGTTTTTGAATAGTTTTTGAATAGTTTTTGAATAGTTTTTGAATAGTTTTTGAATAGTTTTTGAATAGTTTTTGAATAGTTTTTGAATAGTTTTTGAATAGTTTTTGAATAGTTTTTGAATAGTTTTTGAATAGTTTTTGAATAGTTTTTGAATAGTTTTTGAATAGTTTTTGAATAGTTTTTGAATAGTTTTTGAATAGTTTTTGAATAGTTTTTGAATAGTTTTTGAATAGTTTTTGAATAGTTTTTGAATAGTTTTTGAATAGTTTTTGAATAGTTTTTGAATAGTTTTTGAATAGTTTTTGAATAGTTTTTGAATAGTTTTTGAATAGTTTTTGAATAGTTTTTGAATAGTTTTTGAATAGTTTTTGAATAGTTTTTGAATAGTTTTTGAATAGTTTTTGAATAGTTTTTGAATAGTTTTTGAATAGTTTTTGAATAGTTTTTGAATAGTTTTTGAATAGTTTTTGAATAGTTTTTGAATAGTTTTTGAATAGTTTTTGAATAGTTTTTGAATAGTTTTTGAATAGTTTTTGAATAGTTTTTGAATAGTTTTTGAATAGTTTTTGAATAGTTTTTGAATAGTTTTTGAATAGTTTTTGAATAGTTTTTGAATAGTTTTTGAATAGTTTTTGAATAGTTTTTGAATAGTTTTTGAATAGTTTTTGAATAGTTTTTGAATAGTTTTTGAATAGTTTTTGAATAGTTTTTGAATAGTTTTTGAATAGTTTTTGAATAGTTTTTGAATAGTTTTTGAATAGTTTCTGAATAGTTTTTGAATAGTTTTTGAATAGTTTTTGAATAGTTTTTGAATAGTTTTTGAATACTAACTTGAATTGTTTTTAAGAAAATCCTCCAGGCGAACTGAAACCGAAACTAGTTTGGGGAATTACCGGCAGGGAGGTGCACAGATTCTGTGCTCACTTATTCACGGATTTTGGGGGTTTGGGGTAAAACGCTGTGATTTATAGGTAAAATCATCGATTTTTGATGATTTGTTGTGGAAAGATTTATATCCAAGATTCTCACTTTCCTTGCTACTGATGTGTATATTTTAGTTGTAACCTGTTATACAGTTTTTAAGCTGTTTTCATATTCTTTTAGATCTGATAATGAGGCACAACTGATGCAGACTATGTATTAGTAACGTTTAACCCACTCCAAGTATCTTTTCATTCATCAACTTTCTACGTAACCCGGGCGATTTGTCGGGATGAAAGAACACAGTAGCTCAAATGGGTTTCCAAGAGCAACCAATACCCCAAAGTGGTTTTTTTACTGTATCGTAGAAGGCCAGAAGACGGATTTCATTTTTCGCATTAAATTCGGGGACAATTCTTATTAACTCGTTAATGTGAGCTCTCTTAATCACTGCTGGTTTGGCGTAACGTTTTTTCAGCAACTCTAGGTCTGATTTGTAATTGGCGCCCGTCAAAGAAAATCCAGCGATAACATTTCTTCCTGGTCCATCCAGTAAACTCCATAGATTTGTCCACGTCAGATAAATTCTCTCTACAATCCACTGCAGTAGAAAAGGAGTTCAAAAACTCCTGCTTTTCGTAAACAGTTCCACTGAACTTTTTGACTGTTAGTTTGGGCAATTTGCTATGTACTACAGTTTTCCACAATCCTGTACTTTGTCTACTCTTCTCTTTCGAATGGGTTGTTAAATTTGAAATCTTTAACCTTTCCTATATTTCTATCAATAAATGAACAATTTCATTGTTAAAGTTCGTCGCCTGCTCAACTTCTCTCTCGCAAGCATCTTCTTTATCAAAGGCACTACTTACGAGGTCAAAAATTTCATCGTCAAGTCCTCTTAATTTTTTAAGTTATCCTCCAAGTGCAATTTAAACTGCCTAATTCTCGCTATATCATTCAGTTCCTTAGTCATTTGATCCCTGTTATGTGGTACAGTTTTTGATAGGTACATGTGGTACCCTACTCTTCCCTTCTCCTCTAGGTTTTTTCGTTCATTAAGTTGGTGTAAATTGTTAATATTCGAAAAAAATCCAGGCTCAGTTGACCAAGTGTTGTGAAAGTTTGTAGCTGATTCAAATGGATTGAAAAAGATTAAAAGTCTCCAATTTTCTAGAGGACTCCATTTATTGAAGAGGCACAAAAAATTAAATTTAATAATGTAGCCAAGAGTAAAATATGCAAGTTTTCAATGATTTATACAATAAAATCTGTACAATCTGAAACTAACTATTCCCGCATCATGATGAATTAACAATGTAATAGGACGATCAAGGAGATCTCGACAATCACTACATAATTCAATGACTGCTCATGAGTCATTGAATACGGAACCAAGATGAGCATGTGTGAAGCAGCAATATCTTCCAAAACGAATAACTCTTAAAACATCACTGAGCCCGAAGATAAAGACCAAAGTAAAAGATTTAACTTGACGGCCGCACGTATGGAAACTAGAGCACATACTTTCTCTATGAAAACTGTAGTCACAGAAATGCAAGGGGGTTTCTCATCATGGTATGCAGTGAAGAGTTCAGGCGCTCAGTCAGTTTTTTAGCGACGAGATGTTGACGATGGATTATGCAGTGGATCGCAAATACTCCAGGCGATTCGTTTTTTGGATGACCTTTGAAACTACACTGACTATCGATCATTACTGGAGCACCATTAGTAGCACATGCAATGATATTTTTCAAAGGAATGCTTTTCTCTTTAAAAAATTCCTGTAGCACTACAATTATAGACAAGCCTTTCATGTCCGTGATTAGAGATCACGCAAATAAAAGTTCCTCTGTGGCAGAATTATCTCTTAAACAGCGCACATATGGCAAGAACAAGGCCTCACTATATCGCAAGGTAGATTCATCTAACTGAATAGCAAACTCGCAGTTCTTCATATCGTCACAGAGCTTTGACTCGACATTATCGGCCATCTCGTTAATTCTGCAGGACACAGAATTGTTGCTGAGCTTGATTGACGACGACGTAAGATTCCACTAGCATCACGCTTCATTACTGTAGGTGTAACTTCCTCCACTGCAGGCAGAATCATCGTCTCTCCAATGGTATGCGGTTTGGCACACCATTTGCTATCATCAAAGCTAAGTTGTAAGAGGCAATAAGGCCCTTGTTGTCTTGTTTTTCTGTCTTTTGAAAAAGAGGTGTAACAGTCGTTCGTTTGGTGTATTGCTCCTTTAATTTTAGAAAAAAAACTCACATCTCGATTGGCCTTATCTCCGTGTTTACATTTCAAATGTTTGCTCGACCTTGATGGTTTCATAGCCTCGTTCGAAAATACAGCTTCATACAATAAACACATCAGCTGCTGTTCAGTTAGAGGTGATGGAATGAATCCAAATTTTAATCGATTGAATACTGACGACACTTTCTCTTCTCTGCCATTTTCCTAGGAAGCCAAAAACAGCAAAAACCTCTGCTATTTGTCTACTAAATCGAAATACAAAAAGTGTCGTTTCTGTTTGAAGGTAATTTTAACAATTGAGTCCCTACACAAGGAATTAGTCCCTTCCTAATCACAAGGAGTTCCCGAAGTCTGGTTCATTCATTTTTAAATGACGTGTTTAACCTTACGTAAATCAAAGGTGCTTTTGGCGCAGTTATATTTGGTGTTAATCCTTTCTTCTTCTTCTCTGCACTGTTCGTACCCAAGCTTCAATTAAATGTTACTTTTCTGCTTGTGAAGCTAAGAAAACTTCATTACTCAAGCGTTTCCACAAATTCCTATCTTGAGCAATATTTATCATTTTTTGCAGATCGTCATCTGATTTAAAGGATAATACATCATGAAATGTTAAAGTAATACTTGTAACAGCACGAACAATATCTTTATCAATCAGCAAAGTTAACGCAATTCTTTGTCTGCCTCAAAATTTTTAAGCATCTGATTTTGAGGAATAGTGAGTCATAGCCATTCTAGCAGTTTTGACTCTGTAGACGTAAAATATGTCCTAGAAGACGCCATCTATGATTTAAGATCTGTAGAGATAGATGTTGTTCACTTGTGATTTCAAATAATTCGTCGTTTTTTATAATGTTAGAGTATTTTATATGGAGTAACTTTCGCCACTGTCTCCTGTAAAAACAGTCCAGATTATCCACATCTGATTTTGTTAAGCCCCATGTCCCACAGTTATACAAAAGAACTGATTTAACATAGGCATTATACAGCTTTAAACGTAGAGCACGAGATATCTTGTGGTGTCTTATCCAAACTTTTGTGAGTTTCTTCATTGCAGATGTTGCGAGATGTTTTCTGCGAGTAACATCCTCTTTATCACCTAATAGTGATCCTAACTTTTTTGTGTGTCTCCGCAGTTCATTTTCCTTACCATCTCTTTTTAGCGTGGTATGCTCTGTTTTTGTTTCGTTCAATAAAAGGTTGTCTTTTGCTAAAGCTTCTTTGGGTTCAGGGTCAACTGGTCGACAGTCAACTGGTCGACACGACAACTGCTCGACAGTCAACTGGTCGACAGGTCAACTGGTCGACAGTCAACTGGTCGACACGACAACTGCTCGACAGTCAACTGGTCGACAGGACAACTAGGCGACAGCAAACTGGTCGAATCAAAATTTGTCGACAACTTAGTGGGCGAGTCCTTAATCGTCGACTCAAACTTTCACTTGAAACTAGTGAAAGTTGTTTCAGTCATAGTAGAAGGTCATTCATGTGAATTACCCATACAGTAATTTTCCTTAATAGTAATGACGCAACAATCCGGACCTATTTTTAGTTACTTTGTTTAATCCATTTTAATTTCAACAACTTTTGTTTTTTTATTCAATACTTATTTTATTTATTGGCTATAACTATGTTCCAATGGCTTAATAAACCATGTCCTTATTCCTTCTTTCTTAGTTATAACATTTCAATGTACTTGTTTTAATATGCATGTATTTTTTTTTCAAAGTTGAGAAAATTTGATTTAAAAATCATGTTGTCATGACTGTGTCGACTATATACCTGTCGACAAGTTGCTCGTCGACAGCTTTCAGTGTCGCCCAACAAGCTGTCGACCAGTTGCCCTGTAGACCAGTTGACTGTCGACCAGTTG
>RDPX01000593.1:222184-241193 GCA_003991215.1 Morbakka virulenta | reverse complement strand
GTCTGTATGCACAGGGAAATCTCACAAGATGGTGACATTCTCTGATTCCACGACTGGTTCTGGATTGTGCTCGTACCAGTTGTGGTGGGTTTTAATCCCATAATGATTGCATATACCCCAGTGCAGATATTGGCCAACACGGTCATGCCGCTTGGTGTATTCACTTCGTGCCAGTATGAAGCAACCGGCAACTATGTGATCAATCGTCTCAATTTGTTTATCGCACAGTCTGCATTTTGGATCTACGCCATTTCTAAGGATATATGCCTGATAGCTTCGAGTTTGTAGACTCTGGTCTTGCGCGACAATGATAAACCCTTCAGTCTCTGCCTTCAGCCCTGAATTGTTGAGCCACAGATGGGTTGTAGTTTGATCTAGACCAGGGTTTTTTCTTCGGAGAACATACTGTCCGTGCAGAGCGTTTTTCTTCGCGACTATTTTAGCTTTTCTATCGCAGGTAGTGGCTTCAAGGTTTTGCTCAGCATCTTCAGGTTCAATGTCTAGGTCATTTTCAAACATTCCAGCCTTTTTGGTAATTGAGTGTAATTTTTTGCCACGTTCGTGGCGGCGGACTAAAACCAACATCCAATCCTCGCAGGTTTCAATATATTTATTCATACCAATTGTGGAAATTTTAAAGGACATTTTGAGTTGAACAAGTCCACGCCCTCCACTGCTTCTAGGCAGGTACAAACGGTCAAAGTCTGCTTTGGGTGGAGCATATTATTTGAAGTTAGTAGCTTTCTGGTCTTATGGTCCATATTTTCTATTTTTCAGGAAGATTTCAATTTATGATGTTATAACGTATTGCACAACAGGTATAGCAAGTGCGTTAATAGCTTCAATCCTGTTCTTGGAATTTAATTCTGTTTTTAGTACTAATCTTACTATACTATAGTACTCTTTCTGAATCTTCTCCTTCATAGCAGCATGGTAAATTCCGTCAGTTCCGACTCCTAAGTACTTATACATTTCCTCTGGGTCTAATTCTCTGATAACAGTTATTATTATTATTATTATTATTATTATTATTATTATCATTATCATTATCATTATTCTCATTATTATTATTTTCTTCTTCAAGCTTATGCTCTGGCTGATCTTATTACCGTGACACACTTACTAGGCGGGTCATAACAAATGACCAAGGGCTATGAAGAGGCCTTCTCCTTTATTACATCGCCAATACTTTTCTTGGGATTCTGGGCGTTCCTAGTGAGGTAGACTTTTCGACATCTGCAATATTACATGGAATACCAATCTTCTCAAACCATTTCTCAAACCATTTCTCAAACCCTTTTGTTACACTTCCAAGGGCTCCTATTACTACTGGCACTAGTTGAACTTTCTTCATTTTCCAAAGTCTTGCTACTTCTCTTTTCAAGTCCTGATATTTTTTTTAATATGCTCTAGTACATCTATGCAGCACAAAGCGCCTTAAGACTCTATCGACACTTAACCTCCCCTCCCCCTCCCTTAGCCTATAATGTCCCTGATTAGCCCTTTAATCTTCTTCTCTGCTTTCAATTTGCGGACGACGGTGTCATTATCACTAGATGGTAACAAGTTAGTTGGGTTCAATTATATTCTCTAAAATCTTGTAGTTTTTGACTGAAGCTAATCTGTCTAAAATGTGGGTCACCCAGAATTTGAGCAGCTTTGACTTCAAATATATAAGGAAATTGATTAAACCAACTATTACTTGAACTGCATTTCTACTAGTGACATTTTCCGTCTTGATTCGTGTCTCCGTAGCCAATGACATGCAACTATTTGTAGTAGAGTAGACTAGAAGCCCAAAACAAACTTGGAAACCAATGGAAAAAGCAAAATAAACGCATACCGGATTTCCAATGTCTTAATCGCTGTCTAATCTAAAAGATGGAATACCTCTTAATCTGAATCTGTTGGTTGGAACGGATTCCCTGTCAGTGTTCGCTTTTCTGCAACTTAAAGCTGGTTTATTAACAAAGAAAACCCACTTGATCATGGTGTCTGTTTTGAAACAATGAATCAAAATGTATTCGTCAATATTAACAAATATTCTTCTAATAAACACCGCTTTTGATGCAGTGGCGTTTATAACAGGGTGTCATTTATTTGAAACTGAGCCTTTATCAGAGGAAATATGGTATATGTATAGCAATGAAAAGTCAATTTATCCTTTTATTTTTTAACAAATATGTCAGGTCAATTAACTGGAATGATTTAATGTGTAGATGTCAAAATGCCATGCTTTGGTTATCTGTTTGCTGAGACTGTTGAGGCTTTGGTTATCTGTTTGCTGAGACTGGTGAGGGTTCTGTATCTTCAGACAATTTGTCAGCAGCTGGCAGACCTTAGTGTTGGTATTGTTCAATATAACAGCCTTTCATCCTGTGCAGGCACGATGGAAGTTTCTGTTTCTGTTATTGAATGAGCCCAACGTCTTAGTTTTTTCACCACTAATTACAATTTTTAACATCAGTTTATGTATCTAAATGCCTTTTTAGTCCAAATTTAGTCGTCTTTTACGTCAATATGAAATAGCTAGATAAATACAATATCCAAGCTTCCACCTTTTGGTGATGCGAACCGATGCATGTCTAGGGTTTTCAAATCCTTCTTTCTACTTTAAATGTATCTGGTACTGTCCAATTCAAAATATCAAAACTATATTTTGCAACAGGTATTGCTGAGATGTCCAATATTCCCATTCCCATTCCCATTCCCATTCCCATTCCCATTCCCATTCCCATTCCTATTCCTATTCCTATTCCTATTCCTATTCCTATTCCTGTTTTAATCGTTTTTCTCCCAAACATCCTTCCCTCCCCCCCCCCCCACCTTTCCTCTCTAAGAGCACTAACAACTATCAATCACATCTCAATGCTTAACCTCCCTAAATTCATATATTTCTATCTACAACTCTAGTATTTTTCTGCCCTTTCTTGGTCATTATTATTAGTATTGGGTAATGGGTAGGTGGAAAACCCGCATTCAGCGCCCAGCAACAAGCCAGGTAAGGTGAATGCAGGCACGTGTACTGTAGCCACAAGAGTGGGGTATAATATAGAACCAAATAAACATGGCAACATCACTTTAACCTTGCAAGTGCCACCCTACAACAACTGAGGAAAGGAACATTGCCCACGAGGTGGTTGTTGTACGAAAACAAAATATGGCTGAAGCACTCACCACTCCTTGCCTGATAACTGACAATATATACGAAAATATTTTAGTACTAGTACGATGTCTGGTATTGCAGGGAAATAATCAGATATGATATTTGCTATTGCCCTATTTGGTAAAAAACAAAAATAAGTAGGCCTCTACAAGCCATGTTGTAATATATGTTTTTCTTGAAATGAGCAATTTTGTAGAATTATTCACCGGACCACCACAGTGACCAAGGGCAAGCAAAATGTTTTTAGAGACTTTAGAAGAACAACCTAGGATAGCAGATTTTACCTGTTTGTATTCGTATATAGTGTAAATAATGAAATATTTTTATTGTACCAAGAGTAATAAAAAATAAACACTGACATGACAACAGATTCACAGAGGTGTATAAAAATTTATAAAGAGATAATACAGAGATCGAGGTAAATGAAATTCTAATTAATAGAGCTTTTAGAAGAATGTTGACAGTGAATTTTTGGTATTTCTTTATGTTTACGTTCTCCAGGTATCCTGTACAGATCTTCTCGGGTACATTTTGCTACCATGCCTGGTACTCCAACAATAACAGATATCGACGTGGTTTTTAAATTCCACATATTTTCAATTTCAATTTTACCTCATTGTATTTACTAAGCTTATAAAACTTCTTCGATGCGATGTTTTTATCAGTAGGGATACCTATGTCAATTAGTGCGCAGGTTTAAGTTATTTTATCTTTTATGTTAATAATTAGTTATTATTACTTCCATTATCAGTAGTAGTAGTAGTAGTAGTAGTAGTAGTAGTAGTAGTAGTAGTAGTAGTAGTAGTAGTAGTAGTAGTAATGGTAGTAGCAGCACCAGCAGCAGCAGTAGAAGTAGCGGTAGTAGTATCTTGGCGTTTTTTGCATCAAGCACTGGCTTGTGGGATTGGCTTTCTATTTTCTTTTTAGCAAATCATAAGAAATGGCAAGAGAAAAGTCAAATTGCCTTTCATTTCCAACATTTCCGGATAAATTCTAGCAGCTCCCACCGAAACAAGCCTCTGCATCAGCCCCGTATATTTACAAGAATTAATAGTAAATTCATCCAATCATCGAAATTCTTTGACAATGACAAGAAACCCTTTGACCATCATCATCATCATCATCATCATCATCATCATCATCATCATTAAAATCATATTTAGCTGATAAAATTACCCACTAAAAGTATGTTGTGGTTAACAATAGCGACACTCTCCTACCCAATCACGAATTCACATTTCATGTTAAACTGGCGCAGAAAGACAGACCAGCCAATTAATAATTCTTTTCTTTTCATTTCTTCCTTTCATTGGTTTTCAATGGCTGTGCAATGTAACAAACCTACTGCCAGCTAAAGATTTTCTCTTTGGAGTCTGGGTCTAGTTTACAAAGTCATAAAAGTGTCGGTCGCTTACACCAGTGTTCGGACAAGACGTTTCAAATTAAGGTGCTTGAGTGCAACTTCCTGTTTATTTCTTTTCAATTACTCCAGTTATTTTGTCAAATTTGCCCTGCAGATTCCAAAACAGCGAGTATTCTTTAACTCTACGAATAAATAAGTTAGTATGGCAGTTAGGTTGTGAATTATGTCTTGTTCCATAGGGTCGTTTCATAATTATTAATCTCTCTTCCCAGACCCAAATTAATTAAATTGGTTAGAACATATTCAGGCCGAAATCTTGCTTCCTGTAAAGGACTACAGTGGTGCCAAATAAAATTGGACTGGTCAACATCACGGTCACCTATTCAGTTGCTCACACCTGTCTTTTACCTCCTGACCTCTTTCAGACGTTCATGAGTTTCCTGGTGGACTTTAATTCAAAAACGAAAAGCCCTGTGGCTAACAGACCTTACCTCATTAGCTTTGTAAACCTAGTGTTAATCCAAACTTACGCCTGCTTAAAAAACCTTTTGTTTCATCGCTAGTCATATTTTTAAGATAAATGACTACCGTTTCTGAATAAACCAGTTTTTGTCAATGGTGTGTTTACATATTTGTCAGTTCTTTGTTTACTTCATAGAAACCTATCATGTGGAAACGTCCTGTTATGCCAGCCTTTTTCAGTATCAGAAAGACTCCCAGTCATATAGCTCTATTTTTCTTTATTTCTAAACGATATTCGCCATCCGGAGGTCATTACTTTTACTTTCGGTAACAAAACAATTCATCTGGTTGGGTTGTTGCAGGTAAAATGTTATGAGGCAATACTGTTGCCAACCTCACAAACAGAAATCAGGCGCATTGACCTTGCCGAAGCTGTTGGATTACGTTATAGACCTCGAATATTGCCTCTGTTGCCTTGAAATATACCACGCTGTGATGCTTTTCTTTGTTTTCTGCATCTTCTCATAAAGAGTACAACAGAGGAACTTTTAACAGAAAAATATATGAAGGATATATTTTGTCTGCACTAAAAAGAATATTGGTCCTTAGACAAAACTGACAAAACTCATCTGTTGTTTTCTTTTCATGTGTTTTACGTCATTTGCGACACTGGCTCTGCCAGACCAGTTTTAACATATCTACCTACAAAAAACCACTGTTAATTCACAAATGTGACCCTTCGTTGATTGAAAATAGACCACAGTCTTGTTAGTTTCAAACGACCTGGTCCCTTGAGTAACGAATTGTGGTAAACAAAATAATATTTGATATTGACGAACTCTCTTTTTTCCCTAAAAACAATAAAACCGGGCACAACAAATGTGTAAACAATAATCTATACTGAGGTATTCATTGCAAACCTTATCAACAATGAAAAAATATTTCCTGTATGTCGTTGTAGGTGGTCAGTTAAATGAAGACAATTTTAGTTCTGGAAGAAAGAAGGTGCTTTCTGAAGAATGAAAACCGTAAATAGAAAGTCCAAGTGAAAAGCAATGGAAATGTCTGGTTAAATAGCAAGATAAAATCACACGATGATATAGTTCAGAGTTCAGTACAACTGTTTCAAGCAAAAAAAAGCACTCTGTTAAAAATGTTTGCCTTACATTTGACCTTATTTTAGAATTTCGTCTCGGAAGCTTAATCGTTGCTTCAAATTGCTTCTCATCTGCAATGAGCAAAGCCAGAACTCCAAGTCCTTTTCTACGATATAAAAAATAATAATAAAGTGAGTGAACACTTACCGTTGCCAAATGACCAAAGCCTGTCGGCTGTCTACCACAACAAAATAAACACATAAAAAGTAGTCCAAATATATTTAAACTCTTCATTCTTTACAAATACCATAATATCAAATGTAGCTACCGTCTTTTGGAACGGAGAAAACAATTTCCAATAGTTATTGAGGGCATTTACGAGCCACTTGCCACTCAAAGTAAAAAAAACCGCAAAGAAATTTAATATCACCATGGGAAACAGCTTCCGGTCAAACTAAGAAGCATCCGGTTTGTGGGTTATCCCCATCAGCTTTTCACAATTTTGGGGTGCCCCTTTTTCCCAAAGAGTCACAGGAGCAGAACATCTGTGGAAGTGGATGAAAAGGTCTTTCAATCCAATTATTATCATTCTTCACCAGAGTCTGATGTATCAGAAGTTGTCCACGCTCCACTTTGAAAGCAACAGCTAGATAAATATCCCGTTATTTATCACTTCACAGGCCCAGGTTATATTCACAGTAATTCATCCATAAATTTCATTTTTGAATGATTCTCTTGCATTTTCGAAAGGTGCTTTTCCGTTAGGAAGTATAAAGAGAACCACACTGAAGCCAAAGCAAAATTTTTTAATGATTCACTCTTTTTATTATGAGAAAAAAAAGAGTGCATGGTACGGCTTCCCCGATTTGCTGCAAATAGCAAACAGGAAGGATTGAAGGGCTGTCTGAGAAGCCCAGCCACCTTTGAGCCCTGACAATCTTAAAAATTAAATTAAATCCAGGGCCATACATCCCGGGGGGGGATCAGGGTAGCTCAAAAAAACTCTGGAGGAAAACCATTTTGTGTGAGAAACAATCACAGTTTCCTTTCAAAGAGGACCCTAATGCCTGGGTTAACTCTATTCTGACTGTCCCTGTTATTGGATCTGGCTGTAGCCACTGTGTCATAATATCAAGATCTAGTTAGAACTATTGTTAACGACCGTTATCTGCGTTAGTAGAGTAGTGTCGTCATCTTGACGCACCCGCTTAATGTAACACCGTTCCTCTTCTTTTCACCGTCAAATGAAGGTGTACATCATCAGTAGTTCATATTGGCTACAGATGAATACATAGTCATTATTTTATTAGACACGTATCACTCCCATTATATTCTTTAGGTCTAAATATATGCATGCCCTTTGCGTTGGGTAAGGTGAATTAACCAAAAGGTCCCTGCCGTTCTACCACAACCACTGAACAAACCTAACAGTCGCGCTTTGTAATCTGGGAACAATAATTGTTTGGCGCTCTCACATTTGATTGATGAAGTGGGGTTTTTTCATTGTATTAAGGCTTTTTGTACTAATTTAATAATAACGTGATGACTTGCGATAAGTGATTTCTTTAGTCCCTACACTTCATCGCAATTTATTCTGGAGATACCACAAATTGCATTTCTTTCCATTTTCTCTTCCTTAATGGGAAATACTATTTTTGGAAACTTCATTTGCAAATGAACTTAATAACCAAAACCTATGAGATTTCGGTTACCCTCACATCATAAATGCAATTAACTGTATTCGTTTTATTTCGAGGGGAATCCAACCTGTTACGCCGAGTCTAGTATAAATTTGTCATGTCAAATTCTGAGTGAAAGATTTTGGAATTTGTGTCTGTTGTGTTTTCAACAGCACGCGAAAATAACTTGCGGAGGTTTTTCCTCAATTGTCAATTGGTTTTGTTGCTTTATCTTAAAAAAAGCTGAGAAATTACAATTTTTTGACAAGTTTTAAAATGTGATTCTTTTTTCAAACCAATTAGTAAATATAAATAAACTTATTCATGTTTCTGCAAGAAGTACACAAGGAAATTGTCGTTATCGAAATGGTTAAAAGCGACACCAAAGAAATTAGACATTGTATCCATAAAGGAACGATTGACCGATGCACATAAACCCGCTGCTTAGCCAATTGGGAGTTAAAATTGAATCAACTTCTGGGATGGTAGTGCAGAAGAGGAAAGCACCGAAACAGGTTCATGTTTGCTAAAATTTTGTGGTAATTTTAGTTTGTTTTATATCAGGGCATACTGGTTCATGGTTCATGGGATCCCAGTAGACAAATCGAGGACAGTAATTGTATTCCTCTTCTAATATTTAGCTATTCAGCCAAAGCAAATCTGGATATTAATGAATGGCTTTGTAAAAGGTATAAAACGTTTACTTCTCCAAGAATTCTATATGAATTTATTAAGTTGTTTGGTATACAGAAACCCAGAGCAGTTCTTGACAAAATACACTTTTTATAATGTGGGTACTGTAGTATAATACCTAAAGGAACAAGTGATAAATCCAGGCAGGGATAATTTGTTTTTTGGGTAAAATGTTTATATGATAAACTAATGTTCGATGAGGAGTACTTAGTCATAGAAGTATTGGATAATTTGAAGGCAAACACTATTTTAGATTATATTTTAGATTCAATAAAGGAACTGATAAATAATAAATAATATAAATAATAATAAATAATAATAAATAATAATAAATAATAATAAATAATAATAAAGGGGGAGTAGTATGACGGGGCAGCATTCATGAAGGGAGAGATTAATGGTGTAGCAGTGATCACTAAAAAGGAAAATGGACTTGATTTTAAATATACGTACACTTCCATGGTCATCTTTTGAATTTCGCATTTGGTGACATTGTAAAAGGCCTACCTATACGTAAAGAAGCATTTGATATATCAGGAGAGCTCATAAAATTCAATCGTAAGTCGCCAAAGAAGGGGCAAAGAAGTACAATAATTTAAAGACTCTTCGAAATGAATTAATTATACTTGCACTTCCATGGTCATCTTTTGAATTTGGCATGTGGTGACATTGTAAAAGGCCTACCTATACGTAAAGAAGCATTTGATATATCAGGAGAGCTCATAAAATTCAATCGTAAGTCGCCAAAGAAGGGGCAAAGAAGTACAATAATTTAAAGACTCTTCGAAATGAATTAATTATACTTGCACTTCCATGGTCATCTTTTGAATTTGGCATGTGGTGACATTGTAAAAGGCCTACCTATACGTAAAGAAGCATTTGATATATCAGGAGAGCTCATAAAATTCAATCGTAAGTCGCCAAAGAAGGGGCAAAGAAGTACAATAATTTAAAGACTCTTCGAAATGAATTAATTATACTTGCACTTCCATGGTCATCTTTTGAATTTGGCATGTGGTGACATTGTAAAAGGCCTACCTATACGTAAAGAAGCATTTGATATATCAGGAGAGCTCATAAAATTCAATCGTAAGTCGCCAAAGAAGGGGCAAAGAAGTACAATAATTTAAAGACTCTTCGAAATGAATTAATTATACTTGCACTTCCATGGTCATCTTTTGAATTTGGCATGTGGTGACATTGTAAAAGGCCTACCTATACGTAAAGAAGCATTTGATATATCAGGAGAGCTCATAAAATTCAATCGTAAGTCGCCAAAGAAGGGGCAAAGAAGTACAATAATTTAAAGACTCTTCGAAATGAATTAATTATACTTGCACTTCCATGGTCATCTTTTGAAATTGGCATGTGGTGACATTGTAAAAGGCCTACCTATACGTAAAGAAGCATTTGATATATCAGGAGAGCTCATAAAATTCAATCGTAAGTCGCCAAAGAAGGGGCAAAGAAGTACAATAATTTAAAGACTCTTCGAAATGAATTAATTATACTTGCACTTCCATGGTCATCTTTTGAATTTGGCATGTGGTGACATTGTAAAAGGCCTACCTATACGTAAAGAAGCATTTGATATATCAGGAGAGCTCATAAAATTCAATCGTAAGTCGCCAAAGAAGGGGCAAAGAAGTACAATAATTTAAAGACTCTTCGAAATGAATTAATTATACTTGCACTTCCATGGTCATCTTTTGAATTTGGCATTTGGTGACATTGTAAAAGGCCTACCTATACGTAAAGAAGCATTTGATATATCAGGAGAGCTCATAAAATTCAATCGTTAGTCGCCAAAGAAGGGGCAAAGAAGTACTATAATTTAAAAACTCTTCGGAATGAATTTGACAAGCCAAATGTGGGACTAGTGACATATTCCCAACAAGTTGGACGGATAGAGGACAGGTTCTTGAAGGCATCCTCAATGACTTTGAAGAGCTCAAGAGTTTCCTGAGAGAAAAGAGTATGATTACTAATGAAAAACAAAAGATCAAGGCGGCATACCTCACAGCATGAACGAAAAAGTTCAAATACTTTTTCAGGTGCAATCTAAGGTCTACAACTATAAGCAACTTGATGAGCTAAGGCAAATTTGCAAGACCCAAGTCTATCAGCCAGCACTCTGGCGACGGCGGGATATGGATGTGTGACACCCCAGCATATATATATCAGTCGATAAATTACGTTTTTCGATGAGATGGTTTTTGTGTAATGGCGCTGAACAGAGGGTAAACGGTTTTGCTTTTATTTTCAAGACGAAGGTGAATTCACTGCTATACTTTGCAATATAATTAAGCTTAAGTTGTGTTCTAAACGGCGCAGTTATTGACAGAGTCAGTAGAATCATGAGTGAGTGTATTGACCTATCGGATATCTTTTTTTCATTGTAGATCATAGCATGAGACGTACTTATCTGGGTAGCCCATTCATTATGATGAGAAGGAAAATAAATGACAGTATAAAAATTCTCCCTCAAGTTTTCATCAATACTACCGGAAATATTTTGAGGAGATTTTGGACATTTTGATAGTGGAGTATGTAGAAAATTGAAGCGCTGCTTCGAGACTGTTAAAGAATTGATGATTGTTTTAAAGCCTCCACTGGCTGAGTCGTCTATATAAAACATGCTGGATATCTTTACGTTTTTTCGAAGGTCTGTAAACATCGACCCTGACTTCCCTCATGCTGAGTTTGACAACTTTGTGGCGCAAGTCTCATTGGTGGAAATGGTATTTGGTTCACTAACTGATGTTCCAAGCTTTGTAGGAGAGAGGGAAACGGTCTTTCTACTTACAAACCTTTGCTATCAGCTAGTAATGGCCCCGCTGGTATCTGTGGCGAGGAATGAACGTACGTTTAATTGCCTAAAAGTCGTCACAACAACCTTTTGAACAACTATGGGTGACAAACAACTACAGTCCCTGCTTTTGTTGTCGTGTGAAAAGGACATCACAGATTCACTAGTTATTGATAGCATAGGGATTTTCATCAAGATAATCTTACAATGGATTTGCGAAACGTTACTGCTTAAGATATCCGATGTAAAAGTGGACTTGGTGAACTTGAACAATTTATGAGTCATAGAGAGGTTCACAAAATGATATGTTGGGCAAAGAAGGCATTGCAAATAATTCTTGTTAGCTCTGCTACGAATGCTGTTAGTGAAAAGCATTTTCAAAAATGAAGCTCTTGAAAATGCATCTGAGAGCTTCATGTGGAAACGGTTGATTAGCTCAAATTATGGCTTGTACAGTTAGTAAAGAAAACATCATGCCAATTCAACTTTACGACGTAGCTAACATCTATATTAGAGAGGTAGAAAATAGAAAGTATTTTTTAACTGATAGGGAAACCTGCAAAAATAAATTGTGCTTTAAGTGGATTTGTCTATAGCAGGGGTGGGCAACCTACGCCCCGCGAGAAGAATTTTCATAGCCCGCGAGGCTATAACATTATATAATTTTTTGTTAGCAAATATAATTTTCTGGCGATTGCAGATACTGAATGAATTGAATAAAATATAACTTTGTCAAACTTGGTTCAGGAAAAACTTTTTCACTTGGATAACTGTGAGCCACACTTCGGGAGCCACACCACACATAATTTTGACTGCCTGTAAATGGGCACACCGATGTGGTTTCACTCCACCTTTGCAGCGAGGACGGCAATACTGACAGCGAGGTTAATTTACATAATCTGCCTTTTGTTTTTTCTTTTGGTTCTCTTTCTTTCTCTCTGTATTTGTTTCTCTTTTTCTTATTACGTTTGGCCCGGATGAAGAAAATTTTTGAAGGATCTGGCCCACTCTCTAGAAAGCATGCCCACCCCTGGTCAAAAAGGTAGCTGTGGCCTAAGATGGAAAAAAATTAGACCAATAGTACTGAGCAACTTCGATCTTAAGAATCATAAAAAACAGGAATTTCATTGATTGCCACTAAGATAATAATTCATAACGAATTTTGATATCTATGAATTCACTGCTACCCGCTTTGAAGAAAAGTACTTTTTGAAAGTTTAGGTTTTTGTTGTATACTGTAATACAACAAATGGTTTTGCAAAATTTTGGTTTCTTGTAATTTCTTTAAATCACAACTGTGTCCGAGAGGAAAATCACCCCTCAAAACGTTGACACTGCTTGAACAAGTCTCAACAAACTTATGAAAATCATTGTATAAATCCTCATAAATCTTCATAAATCAATCTAAATATTTTTAAAAAGCTCATAAAATCATTAAGAACGCCAAGGAATCTCTGTAAACACCTTTCATACGGCTGAATAAATTCTAATAAACTTTTAAAACTAATACATTGTTATTCAAGAGATTTGCCCCCTAAAGTGCCCAAGACACCTGTTCTAAATTGATTGGAAGTGCTATGACCCACTGCGCACTTTTTTTCATAAACTCTACTGACAGCACTCCAGTTGAGAAGACGAATTTAAGGCCTTGGTTGATTCATCATGCTAAAAAAACAGTTGCCCCACCCCCCTTTCTGATATCTTACAATTCAAACTAAGTCAAACTATATTCCTTATAATTCCCCTACATATAAAATGAAATAAAAATACTGTTCTTTTAGAGATCATAAATGTTTTGCTGTTCAGCACTTTATTAAGCTATACATTACTGAAAGGAAAAGTAAGAAAATTTTTGGGCCTATTTTTCGCTAAAAATTTAGGTGCATGAAGTATTTTTGTCTTTTATACTTGAGTTCGAGATTCGTAGACCAAATAACAAAGCAGAATGCAAAACTTAGGGAAATCAACAACAACGTGCAAATTATCTCACAGGATTTTTTTTTTGTCCTTTTGAAACTAAGGGACGAGGCAATACGTAACAATAAAATAATATCATGCTTCTATCATATATTTAACTATCAATAGATTTAACTATAATATTTAAATATCAAACTTAAAACATTAGACGCAAGTTTCTGCACATGATATCCTTTAGCTTGTCATGGGTTACTGGCAACGGTACTTTCCCGTTTTCCCCCCAATAAAAATAGATTTTAAAAATATTTGCTCCACCACAGAAGCTTTTCTCCGACCAGCTTATTTCATTTTGCTTTTTTGAGAAACCAGGTCGAAATGAGACTATAGTTGAAAAAATAACTTGCACGTTCGTTTATTCGATTGCCTATACAGTATAAATAATTTTCACGCTCTAGTTTTATGAAAACCATATAAATATGGTCGTACAAGTCATAAACTATAATTTAATCAGTTAACGAGTTAGTGTTGTCGTTCAGACATCGCTTTAAATATGTTGCAGCTTTCAGCAATCGTACACGACAAGGCTTCAAGTGTATTCTATCTACAGCAGTGGGGAGTACTACACAACCCAAGAATGAGTTGGATTTGTACGAACCCCATGACTTTACAACTTCGAGATAAGGGTGATAGATGGCGATGCTCATCGCGGTTGTCGTAAAGAAGTAGGTTTAAGGAAAGATAATTGGTTGGAAAACTCGATTTTGCCATTTAAAAAAAGTTGTTTTGTTTATTTATTGTTGAACCAAGGAACAGACTAGCATTAATTTTTCCAAGCATGAATTGGAAATGAGCAAGAACAGTACAGTAGATTGGAAGAACTTCATGCGCGAGGTTTGAGCTGCTGCCCTTCTTGCAAACCCGGCTGTCATTGGAGGACCAAACACTACTGTAGAGATAGACGAGAGTTTGTTTGTCCAAAGAAAGAACCACCAAGGACGCATACTTCCACAACAATAGGTGTTTGGAGGATTTTTCCCGATAAATACGTGAAGCGTTTATGTATACGGTTCCAGACAGAAGCGCTGCTACTTTGCTCCCCGTAATTGAAGGGTCCATTCGTCCTGGAACCACTATTATTTCAGATTTATGGGCTGATTATGGTGGCATACAGGCGATGGGATACTCCCATCTAACAAATAATCACACGTTTAACTTTGTCGATCCCATTACAAATGCGCATACTCAAAATGTGGAGAACTCGTGAAAGAACGCCAAATACGAAATAAAAGACAGCACGGAACACATAGTACTATGCTTGACAGTTATTTGTGTGAGTGGATGTAGCGTCAAAGAAATAGAAACAATAATTTATTTGACATTATATTTCAAGACATTGTAACACACTTTCCACCAGCTTGAAAACAATCGCTAAAAATCGAGCTTAATCTTGCTTTTCTTTTCCCTGTAATAACACTTTAAGTTATCTCGTGTAAACGATTTTTCTGATGAAAACCAGGTACCGTCTAGACTAAAAAGATTTAATTAATATATGAGTGAACTGGTGGTTGTGGGGGGAACGGGAAAGTTCCATGGCAACTACAATTAGAAGGGAATAAACTCTTAGAGGGAAAGTCTCTAGCACAAGACCAACGTATTCTACCTTGCAGGAGAAAAAAAAACCCGGCAATAATGGTTGTAAGATTGCTCAAGCAACCACCAGTCTGGTGCTTGAGGCAGTTCCTACTGCAGAAGACAAATCACTCTCTTTTTTTCTTCCGCCTCTTGGAAAACAAAGCGACTGCCAAACAATGACAATGGTCAATAGAATAAAGCCAATTCAATGCCTTGGAGTAAACTTACACAAAAAATTTTACAAACAAATGATCAATATTTTAAGGACAATTAACCGCAATAAAGTTTACTTTGAGGTGGCTATCAAAGTGGTTGAAATATTTATAGGGATGGGAAGTGAGCCTTTAAGATACGTCGTCTTGTGTAAAAGCCTGAAAAACTCTTTAATTCTGATACCATAGGGATCGTGGCAAGAAACCACGTTTCTCTACAGTTTGCAAAAGTCCAGGGAGAAACCTGTAGCAATGAAACTGTACAACTATCCGTCTACATTGAGCATGATCCAGTGACTTGTATGGACACACCTTAAATTGTACTGAGCCCAACAGGACTGGAATTCATAACTAAAGCCCTGATATTTATGCACTAAAATATATAAAATATGTGATAAAAACCTTGAAACATGCACTAAAAGCTCTCTAAGATCACAGGGAATAGCTAAATATAACCAACCTCTTATGCATTGCAGAGGGTAACGAGTATCCAGGCAACATATTCCATAGCCAATGAGCGGCGCTTGTCTGAAGATTTGAATTATTCACTTTGTTTTCGGATTTTATTGTCAAAATGTGCATTAAAGGTTCTATGTTTTAAAAACATATGCACTAAAAACGCCAAATTATGCAGAAATATGCATTAAAATACCAAATTATGCAAAATATGCACTATCCCATAACCAAACGGGTATATATGCATTTTATGCATTAAAAACCCCTCCTTTTGCGCTCTTCTAACAAGAAAGATGAAAATCAAAGCTTGTTCGAAAATGTTCCTTAAAAAAATATGTATTTATGCAAATGCATAAATGTCCGGGCTTTATTCATTACATCTGTACATAGGTCTATTAGGTAGATGTTTCACCATTTTAAAAGCTTGCGAGCTTAATAATATACTTCTATAGTTCCACCTGGCAAGTATAGAGACCTATCTTTAGAGTACAACGGAATATGGCTATAGATAAGCGTAAAATTTGGCCTTCGTTACAAAAAGGATACAACTTTGGTTCAAAGTGAACCACAAACAAGCTCGTATTAGATAACCTATTTACAGGAGCTCTGTGCGTTTCACGCGCTGGTCAGCTAGGAACCCGAACAATCAAACAACTTCTGAGAGCTGACGGTCGGCTATCATGCATAAAAATTGCTAGCATATAAAAATTTGAACAATTCATACTTTACCTAGCTTCAATATCGACCAAATACGTCACTCTTAAAAAATAGAAACAAGTTTGTCCCTTATCCCAAAGTAGCATTTTTTATTAATGAAGGTGCCGCTTATAACAATTTTCTCTTTTTCAAAATACTTTAAATGCAAGGTTTCTGAAAATCTCTATCACATGTCGGGACCCACACTTTAATAGCAATTAAATTCATCTACTTTTTAAATATCTTTAATGAGGAATCATAACTCAAATATTTACCTTGACAACTATGAACCCCAAGGCCAAATTTCTTTGCTGATTTGTTTCCAAAATCTCTACCGGAAGTATGGTGTACCGCAGCTAGGACTAAACAAACAAGATCCTCATAACTGAATGACAAGACTACGGAAGTAACGCTGTTAAGATTTAAATGAACGGCAAAACTTATAAGTGAACATTAAAATAATTAATATGGAGAGGATTATAGAAAAGTGATAAATATGGGCAACAAACCAGGGTTTAACCAATGTTTATGGCTATCCTGGTCATATGCTCAAACACCTGAGATATCTTCTCCACACTCTTCATCAGATAATTTTGTAACTATGTCTTTCAGTTGAGTGCGTCATTCATCAGCTTTGGTGCAACAAGTAATCGTACCAAAACAATTGGTGCCATGCATTATGCTTATACCTGACAACTAGGCTAGTTATATTAACTTTCAGACAGAACTCGTAAAATATGAATCTTCAATCATTTCACGGGCATTCCACTGATTTAAAAAACTTGAGAGGATTGGTTCTTGGTCTAACTTATCGGTCAAAATTTTCAGTCCTCTGTTTTGTAATATGCATCTTTAAGGTGTTATAATATGAAGCATATTATTCATTGTATTACGTATCATAAATTTGTACTTAAATGTAAAGACATTTAAGACGTTTCCTCTATTGCATTATTACAGAGTAAGCAGAGATAAATTATCACCTGGTAAAAACAGAATTTTCTACTTTACGTCTGCATAGAACATCATGGTTTAATAATGTGTAGCATAATTCTCGTTAAATCATATATTAAAGATTTGTGCTTAAATACAAAGATATTAATTACCTTTGGTTTATTGCATTTTACAGCGCAAGCAAATGTCGATAAACACCAAGCAAAAATTTAATACCCTTTTTTTATGCCTTCATAGGACGCCAATGGCAAAAGCTCCCATCTCCAAAATATCACGACAAGCTTTGATGTGAATTATGAACTCTTGAAATGAAGATCCATTCCTGCTGTCACAAAATTTAAAACAGCTTATCACATATACCGCAAAGACAGTATGCTTCAGAATAACTAAAACGCAAACTTACCATATTTCCGATCTAACCTATCGTAAAGTAAAGACGTTTTCGTTAATATTTATGAGTCCCCGGAACAAAACATTCAACAGCCTATATTTTTGTATAAACGTCTCAATGTAAGACGACAATAGCCAACAGAAAACAGTACAAGCAATCTCCAAAACAGTACCTTGCCTCAACCTGACGGGCGGAAAGGTCAAGATACTCTCATCCCTGCATCCTCCTGTCATGTGTATCAATATTTTTAATTCAATATTAAAGCTCTCTATTTAGTAACTCAGTCACCAGATTAAATACGTATAAACAAATTACTTTATACCTTTTGCTGATTCCTTTAGATTGATTTAGTCTAGATATCCCAAAAGAACATTAATAGGAAAAAAAATACAGAGAACTAACCTACATGACATGGGGTTTTCAAAAATGCTTGTTTTAGAGGAATCAGATGTTTTATATCCCTAAAAATTGGTTTGAAACACACTCATTGAAGACACAAATAATTTGGAATCATTTTATTGAGCCAACAACATTTCAGAAAAGTCTCGATTAAAAAAATTGCATGAGATATAAAAATTACGAGAACCCTTTACCGTACCTACCGTGGTTTAATTTGGCTTTGCCGCATAAGAAGCCTAAGCTCCCAAAAGACATAAAACTTAACACAATCGTAGCTAAGTGCAAATTTCCAGTAAAATAATTTTCAGATAAACCATTTAAAAATAAAAACGTGTATTGCTATAGTCATATATACTTCAGAAAATAATGATAATAAAAATTATAATAAGGGTTGTGGTATGTTACGAATAAGCAATATGGAATAGTCTGCTATTACTTTATACACTTTAGATAATATAAAGGTAAAGTATTTTCTGTTATTTATTTTAGTTATTGCAATTGTCAATACGGTTAGTAGCAGCAACAGCAGTAGTAGTAGTAATAGTAGTAATAGTAGTAATAGTAGTAATAGTAGTAATAGTAGTAATAGTAGTAATAGTAGTAATAGTAGTAATAGTAGTAATAGTAGTAATAGTAGTAATAGTAGTAATAGTAGTAATAGTAGTAATAGTAGTAATAGTAGTAATAGTAGTAATAGTAGTAATAGTAGTAACATTGCTATCATCAACTTCATGAAATATATGTCTTTTGATGTTCTCTAATTCAAGATCCGACAACCAACCATTCTTTAATATCATACGAGCCTGGTCACAAATTCTCTGTTCCGTTATCTCAAGACTCTGTCTTTCTTTCCATATGGCATGCATTCTTTTCCTATAGCCTCTGACTGGCTTTCCTTCTTCATCAATAGGTCTACTCAAGAAGTAACACTCCATCACAGCTATGTTTAGTTCTCTATTCCATACCATTCTAGCAGCTGCAGGATGACGACCGGGCCCTCGCTGCTCACCCAAGGGACACCTGCCGGACGAGGTACCTTCACTCTTCTCAGTTCCGGTCCCATTCACGTCGTTAATACGAAAATTA
>RDPX01000593.1:198764-214354 GCA_003991215.1 Morbakka virulenta | reverse complement strand
GTTATAATATTATTTACCCTTTTTGTGATGTCATTCAATTTCCTTCTGTCTGCTTTTTTAAAGCTAGTGAAACAGTCAACATCCTGTTCATTCATGATTTTAACAATATCATCAATAATTCTCCTTTCATTGTCATCCCTTTCAGGATTATCTTTAATCTCTGGTGCATCCATATTACGCATCTCACCAACAACCTCAGGCTCATCATACATATCTGATTCTAATAGATCCTCGTCGCTGTCAATGATGTTTGTATTATTAATCCTCCTCTTAATTTGTTCTAATTCTATTTCTGTTAGCCATTCATTTTTCCGTATTGCACTGGCTTGATCACATAATCTTTGTCCTGTACACTAGTACGCGAGGCACCTTCAACATAACTGCCTTCAGCACCATTCACGCCGTTATTTCCACTTCTTCGATTTGACATAACACTCATAAAAGAGGAAAGTGTTGATGAGGTGACACAACCACCGGTGTTTTCATCGAGACACCGTCTCTAGGAGGGTTACCTGCCATGGCTAAAGAGGCCCTCCTCCCCATTAAACAGACTTAACCCCGCCGGACGCCAACCCGGTATTTCAAGGTCTCGGGGTAGGCTAACAGGTGCTACACCTTGCCTAAGGGTGACCTGGAGGAAGTTGTGGCAAAGGGTAACCTCATTCGCTCATGTCAAAACTCCACAACCGGATGCAATTTAATGTCAATACCCAGGACAAATTATTATTAATTATTATTATTATTATTATTATTATTATTATTGAAAATCTTCAGTTTGAGTTTTATTTTAGTTTTAATTATAGACCATAGTTTGCCTTTCCTTTTTTTACTTGGCAAAAAATAAATTATTTTGTGCAAAAATTTTATTTTTGACAAATACAAATCTTTTTATGTACTTAGTTTAACTTTTACTGAAAAAGGTTTCTGAATAGTTGTTAATATGGAAAGTAAAACAATTTGTTTATATAGAGACATAGGAGGTGTGTGTGTGTGTGTGGGGGGGGGGGTAGTTTTAAAGTTCAGTTATTGCGTATATTAAAAAAGATCTTTTCAGAAAATGTGGTTTCTAGGAAAACAATTTTCCGTATTTTTTCGATATCTATCCAAGGTGTGGACCCTGACTAATGAAACTAAAGGAGATATTTCAATTGGATTTTATGTGAATGGAATAGACTCTTTCTTTAAACAATTTCATTAATGATTTTTAACATAAAATTTCAGCTTTCAATCCTAACTTTTTAAGACACTTTTTAATCTTAGTGAAACATCAACCCAATAGCAACCAAAGCTCTCCTGGAAGTACAATAAGTTACGTGGCTTAATCACATGCTTTTTTAAGTAAAACAAGGTTCTAGAACATTCTGTATTTCATCTTTGATCCTGTTCTGTTCTTAAAACTCTTTTGTGTAGATGATCCTCAAGAGAACATTTGGATGGTAAACCCTGCTTGAAGTGAGGTGCAGTTTGGAGAAATAAAAAAGCTAGTGAATAGAAACAGGTCTTCCTAAACTATATTTCTGAAAAAAAGCATCACAAAAAAGAATTTCTTAGTCACCTTTAAGTTAATGACAATGAGTGGTTTACTTAACTGAAGACGACTTTTTCTTGCTGTTGGTTTAGGACTAGGCCCTGAGAAAAGCCACAAAGCATGGGCCATGCATTTGTTGATGTGCTGTTACCAAAATTAATAACCCTGCGAGTTTGGAGAGTTGACAGGAACAAAAATGTAAATGTCTTTTACAAAATGTATTATGTTGCCTATTGTACACTTTGACACCCTTACAGAGTGCTGACATGTCTCCTTTACATAGCTTCCAAGGCAAGTATCTGTTTTTTAATTTAAAAAGTAAAAGCATCTTTTGAAAATTTAGTTTAAACGATTTCCAATGGCCGATTATCATGAATTAATTTTGTAGAAAAAAGGTTTGATTTCCAAACCATTTCAATGGGAAAGTAAAGGATGTAGCTCATATGAGCTTTGAGAATAGGCCAGGAATTTTCCACCATTTTGTGCCAGTAATTACCACTTGCGGGCAATGCAGGTATGAAATGATTGGTTTCAGTATAATTTGACATTCTGCTAGTAAAACCTAACGATTGAAAAGGAAAAATTGACTCCAGCCTACTATTTCAAATAAAGTTTCAGGAAAATGAAAATGGGAAATCCTTTATCCCTTTTTTATCCCTTGCGTCAGTTCAATTGACCGTGAAAAATTTATTGTTTATAGTGTGAGTAATGGACAATTCAGACGAAACCAAATCTCCACACCATTTTCTTTATATTTTGAAGTAAACATAATTATATTTTTCATTTTCCACTAGTTTGTAAATGCTAAAGACTTTTTTAAATGGCATCAAATTTTGACAAAATGAGGGCTTAGCACAAATTTGCAGTTGCATAAGAAATCCTCAAAGAAATAAAGCTGTAAAAGGTGGCTATCTTTTTTTTCCTTTTTTATTTTTATTTTGACGTCATTTTCCCCCAGTAACAGAGGCTCAGATGGTGCCCTTCACAGGGACTTTGGCAGTGAGGAATTTCTTGGCCCGGTGTCCTTCCTGACGCCAACCAATCACTTTTTCTTTTGTGAATTTCCAAAGTCGCCCGCTCGGGGAATCGAACCCGGAATTTTTGGTTACGGTGCAGTTGGACTAACCATCAAGTTAGAGCTTCTAAAAGGTGGCTATCAATCTGCAATATTTTTCAAGAATGCATACAGTAAAACAAAAATCCCTTTGATCTTTATTGCAAACATGAGCATTCTCAACATATAATACCAACCGACTTGAAATCACCACCCAGGGTCGATTTCCGATAACAATTTAGTACTTGCTAGCAGATAGCAGTCTTTACAAGTTGTCAAAAAATGTCGAGAACATTGTTCCCAAAATACTAATGAGCTTTTTCAAACGAAAAGGAAATATGTTCTATTAATAGTTATTTAGATTTGGTGGACATATATCAACCGAATAAGCCGCAATAATCTTAAAATATGTGGTAACATCAAGAGTTGACAGTGGAAAACTGGCTGGATCGTGTTTCATTAACTTGTGTTAAATATGATCCAATCATCCATTCAAAACTGTTCATCAGGCTTCAAAAATATTGCATATTTATATACATTACGACAAATAATAGTGTTGAAGTTACCACATGAACTTGACAAAGGCAGAAAAATCAATACCACAAAGTATTCCTTACCAACATTTACAGACTGTAGTATGCACCTGCTTTGCCTTGTAAACACTCAAACAATCCAGCTGTAAGTTTATCATGAAAGGCAGTGAACATTGTAAACCAAAACGCTGAGACCAAAGCAACATACAGTTACCTTATAATGCTAATTAAAAATCATGCCCAGACATTTAAAAACTTCAAGGAGCTTAAGAGCCTCTACTTGACCCTATTTTTTACTTTTGAAGCAGTATATAGTGAACTATTACAGTTTTTAGCTGGTTTAATAAAATAATTTCCTTTCTTCAAAGCGAATATGTAAACTTTATTGGACAATAACTGCTGGAAAGTTATTTAGAAAAATTAAAAGTACAGATTACATTAAAAATGCACCAGACAGAAGTTTTCGTTACAATTTTTGAGGTTTCGAAATCCTATGAAAAAGGCCTTCAAAGTGCCTTTTATTTCTATCCCACATTGACCAATTTTCCAATAAATTTGAAAATCAAATTTTTAATAAAATTTGAAAATGCTATTATGCTAAATTTATTATATTGTTACTAGTGATCCGTCTATAGCGCAGTATCGATTTCTGAACTTCAAATTTGTTTTGTTTTGTTTTAATGTCACTTTTCCCAAGTAACTGGAGCTCAGACGGTGCCCTGCAAACGGGACTTTTGTTTTGGTAGTCAGGAATATCTTTGGAGTTTCTTAGAAATTCCTCACTGATATGTAAACTTCTGACGTCAACCAATGACTTTTCTTTCTTAAAGTTCCAAATTCTTTTCGCCTGCTGGGGGAATCGTACCCGGAACCCCTTGATTACGGTACAACTGCACTCACCATTAAGCCACGGCTCCTCATTTCTGAACGTTAATTGCGATGAAAATTTGAGATCAAACAGTAATTAGCAAATTTGGGTCTACCTTTTACTTGGAACCAATAAAAGAAATCCATACCCAATTTTCCACAACTCCGCTCAGCAGACAAAACGGATACACATATTGTTTAAGACAACCTGTTACAAAAGGCGGTCAACTGTTAACATTCCTTCCTATTATTGAGTGCCAACAAAAAGGCATTCAATCATGTTTCTCTGTTGCTCTCTCTATATATAGCTATACATCAAGCTAGCTTTAAATGGAGTTACACGAGGTCATCATAAAATAGAAATTTTGTTCCCAGTATATTAAAAGTGCTTTTGAACCCGTATGTACTTTTATTCTTTAAAATATAACAAGGATAGAAAGCTTGAAAATTCTGAACTTTATGGACTCAGAGGAAGCCATAGATGTAAGAGCTTTATCATGTCATGAGTTGTAAGCTTTTTCCGAGCTACCTTTCGAGAGATACTTCTCCCATCGTCAGGCTACTGAAATAACTAGATACGGCTGTTTCATACTTTGGTAATGCCGATGACCTGTAGACAGGGCTTGAGTTGTTTCTGGAAGTGGCGCCATACCGATGTTGTGCCTGTCGATTTTATTGTGTTTGTTCTATTTCTTTCTTTAGTACTGGAAGCCATATTTCTGGAAAGCTACTGCTTTAAAAAAATTCCACATATGTTAAACAATCATGCTCACACATTGCAAATAAAATATTTCAAGTAATGCAGCATTTACTTAAAGCAACGGTTACTCAAGAGGTAAAGGTATTCCACTTTTTAACTGTTATGGTTTGTTCCAATTGGCTAATTCCAGACTATTTCGAATGATATTCGAAAGAGTCTGGGAAGACCATTCTCATATACGTAATAGTTGTCGAATCACACTTGTGAAATAAAGTTGCCAGGCCATGGAAACTGGCTTATAAAATTCAGACATTTTACAGAAGTTATTAAGAAACGTGTTTGCTACGTTTGGTTGTATATTGTGTAAAGCAAAGTTTATAACGAGGTATTTCTTATGCTACCAGCTTGCTGTCTCACTTCACTAAATGAAGGACAACTTATCAGTTAAAAAAATACAGCCACTTTTTCCTTTTGTGATTTCTTTATCCGTAATGTCACATAAAATGAAAGAACAAGCTGTCAGTCTAAAATATGCTGACAATAAATTGACCGACATGGTAGGATGAATTCTTGTGCATTCCATAAGAGATGTGGGCATTTCTTTAGACGGTATATTTTCCCAATCCTCTAGCAAAAGTAATGTAATGTTTGATAAATACAGAGGGTTTCAGAGGCAGTAAAACGACACTTGTGATAAGACCATTGTATGATTATTGTTGTTATAACAGATTTAAAATTGTTGTCAAGGTAATTATTGTGATTATTATTCATGTTGCTGAAGATGTCAGTACAACCTTTTATATTCTTGATTTTGGCAAGCTAAAAAATTTCTGGAATTTTTTCAAGATAAAATTTTCTAAGACTTCTTATACCCGAGAACAAGAATAGGTTAATTATACTGAATTTATTGAAATCAGAGAAATCATAAAATCTGTTGAAGAGAGCCAAACACCCAGAATGTCTACAAATGATACAAAACTACGTCACCTTGAACTTTCCTACCTACCTTTTGAGATTATATTTATTTTATTCAACAGATTTTGTAAGAAAACGTTCTGGCGGTGAATATACAAAAATTGGCAGGCCAAGTCTGGAAATATTGCTAAAAAAGCGTTGATAACTAAATTTGCAGACGCTAAAGTTATCTTAGCCGTCTTAAAAAATATGCTGTAAAATACTTAAATTTTTAATTACTTTCTCAATGCGGATTTCACCTGATTTATCTCGTGGAGCAACATTTTTATAATACTTAATTTGTCATCTTTAAAGAGATTTTCTTTCACTTGACATTTGCAAGTAAGTGATTTGTGCCATTTCTGCAGTGGTATTCAATAATAAAAAAATTAATATGTTTATCTGTTATGCACTTTTCCGCTTTACAATATAAAGAAACATTGTAAGGATATTGTGAAATTATATCTACTTTCTGCTACTCTTAAAACAAAAAATGAGCTGCGCATTTCTTCCGCATTTAAGGAGATTTTTATTGATGCCAAATAATTTAAGTGGTATGTTTCTTTCTTGAGAGCTAACTGAATAATCTAATCAATCAGATATTAATTCGTATACGTTTCATAATTTCTAATTTTTCAAGAAAAATTGCCGTCAAGGTTTTTTGCAAGGGTTTGAAAACGTAGAGGCACCTGTTTCATTACCCTTTTTTCATTTATTTTCTCTCCAATTTATCCTTAAGTGGACAGGAAGGGAACGTCTAAACAAACAGATATTTCGGCAGCAAAAATAAAATTCTTTGTAGATTAACAGATATTCTTTTGACAACATATTTTACGGGCTCAATTGACAACATAATTACTCTTTTGAAGTCTAGAAGTAAAACTGTTTTGTTTAAATTAGATTTATCTAAATTAGATTTTGAGGTTGATTTTAGCATTTGCCTCATTGGAAAATTTAACGACTAGTACATTACATTTTTTTAATTACATTAAATTACATTTAAAGCAGCTGTTTAAGAATAAATCAAACTTTAGAAGTGTCAGTTTTGTTTTGAATGATAACGTTTATATAAAATTTAATGAATTTGTTTTTAATCCGAGTCAATACACCTAGCGACATTTTGACATACGGATTTGTACCTCTTTGATTTTGGTTTATCTTAGTTTAAAATGTTTTACTTAATTAACCATTTCTGGTTGAACCTTTTTCTTCTCATCACATTTAACCGCAGAAACGAATATGCTCAAATTTGTAAGGAGGAGAAAGAGACACAGCAGCCCATAAATGAAATTTTTTTTAATTTTCAAGTCAGCACACTTTTTCTAGTGGTCCTCTCGATTTCAGAAAGTACCGTAAGTCTTTTAGAAAGTAAATGCCTCTGCATATGAAAGCTTCCTTTACAATTAAAACAGGGTTTCTTTCTCAGACCTCTAAAACGTCTTTTTCTTTGATTTGGTGTCTCATGCTGGGTTTCCATCGCCTCCTACTTATCCTTTTTTATGGCACGGTTCAGCTACTTCTTCTCGCTGTGCACTTAAACATTTTTTGCAGCGTCGATGCCAGTCTGCGAAAACTGGAAGTTTTAACCTTGAGCTTTGCCGTTTTTCGTTTAATCTTCTGTTTGTTCTCTTCTTCTAGATGCTAACCAAAGATGCGCTCAAGGAAACGATGTTCCAGGAGAACGTAGAATTTCTGAATGCATTCGTCCACTTCTGGTTAGGATTTTCCGATATGGCTCATATGATAGAAATAATGGGACTCGGCCCAACCATGAAATTTCGGGAAAATACATTTTGTATCAATTTTTCACAAGACAACCATTTGAACATTTTGTTGTTGTTGGAAAAAAACCCCAAAGAACTGGATCGTCCAGTGTATTAGTATTTCAATTAGAGAATAAACAATTACTGAGATTCGCATATGGATTGTTGTTTACACGCACTGACATTTCTCACTGAAATATTCCACTCAGAATTTTCTTTGACACAGAGTGAAAGTTTCTAGCTCCATGTTTTGACTCCGTTTAGCCTGTCAAGATTGCCTATTCATGTACGATCTGCTTTTTTAACAGATAGATCCAATACTTGCCTCAAGTTACTTTTTGATGGCCCAAGGCAGTTAGCTCTCTTACTAACAGTAAGCAACCAACATCATTGATAGTGAGTCAGACATTTTATTGATAGGATATTTCTTGTCTCGGGCTTAAAGCCTCTGGCCTTACGTTTTAACTGAGTTTAGATAATCAAAATTTATTCTATTTCGATTCTCATAACCTCTGAGTTTTTATTGAAAACAAATATGTTAGCACCTTCAAACAAGTTCAGGGAATCCTTCAGATTTCTGAGTGTGGAATATCGATAAAGATTAAAACGGTGTGGCTGATGTAGTTGCATAAATTCTTTATTTTCATCTTTTAATAGTGGAAAGCGTCTTTTAATTAATGCAGTTGTCGCTGCTTTCTTCGTAGATGTAGTAGTAATAAAAGGACTTAAAATAAACATTGGTTACAGCGGGCTCCAAAGATCTTTGACACACTGACGTTTAACATCTTTTAAGATATTTCAAATTTTGTCTTCACTTTCAAACTGAAGATGTTGAAGACGTTATCAAATCAAATAACTATTTGGTTGGCTAACATAACGATTGCTGTAATTGTATCTGTACTGCAACACCAGAATGCTTCCCGGCATGTTACCCATACCATTAAAGCACTGTCCTCGGTATGTTTTATGGAACAGGAGCCATGCAGGCCAAAAAACACTAAAGGACTCTGTATATAACTATGAAGGGAAAACAGGAAAAAGTAGTTAAGACGAGAGGTAAGTGTTGAGCTTCGACTTCAAGTCATATGACCGAGAAAGGCGATTAAAAGCCAAACAGCTCCACAACCTAGCGGTTTGAGGAGAAAAAAACCACATACATAGAAAGATTTGATACAACAAGGGACAAAAACTGCATTCGCGGCAAAAAGTGACGTAAGTTTTAAAATAACTAGGAAAAGATGCAAAATTTCAAAAAGCTTCTGGCGTCAACTTACACCTTTAGTTTCAACGATGGTGCTGGATTTAAAAAAAATTGATCACTTAGAATTTCCTTGGCTTTGAGTGGTACAAATGAAGCTGTCGATAAAGTCTGTCATCCAATACTGACTCTCAGCTTTGAACTAAATGGTGCAATTGTTTTTACTAAATTAGATCTTCCCAGGTGGTTGCGCAGCTTGAACTGGATGAAAAAAGTTGATTTATATCTACGTTTACTACACAAATTGAACTTAACAGATATAAAAGATTGGAGTACAAAACTAAAGCGGCCCGAAAATTTTCTGTATTTGTTATGAGACAATTGCAGGGAATGTTAGGCGTTAAAATCATAGAAGACGATACCATAATTTACAGAATGATACGAGAGGAACAGGACATGTATTTTCATAATTGTCTTTTAAGATTATAATTCAAAGATTTCATTTTAAATGATGCAAAATTTGGAATTTTACAAAACAATGGATTTCTTTGGGCAAATACTTTCTTAAGATAAAGTCCCAGTCCCAAAACCTATAATTAATCTTCTCGATGGCCTTGTTCTTAGAAGTAGGAAAGAGGTGTGGAGTTTGCTTGGAGCGGCAAACTGTTTAAGTACTGTAAATATATTGCAAACTTTACGATTACTATGGCTCCATTATGAAATTTAGCTAAGGACAATGTTACTTTTTAGTAGAATAAACATCAACAAGCATCTGATCAGCTTATAAATGAAAGGTCTTTCTGAAGCTTCTTGTATTGGTTATTTGATGTAAAGTAGAATAAGAAAATCATTTTGAGGTCTTACTAACGTTGAAAAGCGGCATTCTTAGAATCAACAACAAACTGTGGACATTGTTTGGTCAACTGAGCATTGTTTCATTTCGTTACTTGGAAGTCAATTTACCTTACCAAAGAACCATAAACTGTTAGAAGTAATTTATGGGAACATAAATTAAACTGTCGGCTCGGATAGAAAGATGGTTTTTGCGGCTGCAACCTCTCTCTTTTAAGGTGGTATAAAAATATGGTGTAGATAATCTAGTGGATTATTTATCAACGCATCCAATTCAACAAAGTATTAAAATAAAAGAATAGATGACAGATACGTACATCAAATTTTTTTACACAGCTCAGCATACCTAAAGCTATGACCAACGATAAATTTATGACTGCAAAAAAAAATGAAGTTTGAAAAGCCTTGGAGCAGTAAAGCTATCAAACATTCAGAATGTTGATATTGGTAAATCTGATCATTTGGTAAAACATGAGCTTACTATTGTGGAAAGAAGCCTTATTCTGAAAGAATATTATATTGTTATTTCTAAATCTTTACAGAGAAAATCTGACGAAAGAACTGACGTCATGATGGGCTAGCTAAGACAAAGGGCCTATTGCAGGAGAAGTATTATTTACTGGAATTGATTATCTTTTGACGACGTGATAAATAAATCTATCCGCTGTCAAGCTGGTGACAAACCAGCAACGCCCGAGTCAACACAACCCGCAAAAGCACCATCTGTTTCTTAAGAAATTCTGCATATTGAATTTTGCTGACCATTACTCTTGACAAAGTCATTATTGGTCACAATCGATCGGTACTTTAACTACGCCAAAATGGAAATTGTTAATTCACCCAAAGCATCAAGAAAATTAATAAAGTAGGATGCTTTTTGTGCCTGACTTGGGATTCCAGTTATTATACGATCTGATAAAAGCTCTTCCTTCCAGTGACCAACACAGTCGCTATTGTAAAGCTCTGAATGCAACAGAAGCCAGCAATTCTCTTATGCCCTCAAGCCAATAGTGAAATAGAATGATTTCATCGGCCCTTAAAAAAAGTTTTTAAAACTACTGGCATTGAAAGACAAAGCTGGTGACAAGAAATAGACAGAATATCTCTTGCAGTACTGGATAACACTGTTCGACAACAAACAGAGCACCATGAGAACTGCTATTCAGGCCTCAATTTCAAAGAAGTTAGTTTAGTTTTACATTTCGTGTAAGTATCATTCTTTAGTTGTTCGTGTAAGTATATTTGGTTAGTTTTACATTTCGTGTAAGTATCTTTGCATCGTTGTGCGTGTAAGTATTTTTGGTTAGCTTTGCTCAGTTTTACATTTCATGTAAGTATCTTTGCATCCTTGTGCGTGTATCTTTGGTTAGCTTTGCTTAGTTCTATATTTCGTGTTAAGTACCTTTGCTTAGTTGTGCGTGTAAGAATCTTTGCTTTTGGTTCAGCCAACTCTTCTTTTCGTTAATATTTTCATGTTCGTTAGTATGACTTAAAAAATTCGTCTTTTAGTACTAAGTGACTCTAGGACAGTCATAAGACACCAGCAGTTGAGGATTTGGTTTCCTTTTGCATTTGATTATAATATTTTGAGTATACCCGTACAACACAAAATAATTATCTTTTGAGTATTGAAAAATAAGAGGTGTTGAGTATTTTTATGATTCTCAAACTTTTCAAATGCCCATTCTCAGATTTTGAAATAATTGTTTTCCTTTTGAGACTTTCTTTATGATTTTATTTCTTCAATATAAAAGAGTTTACGGTGTTTGTGGTGATCTATAAAATGAAGCCAAGGCCAGTTCTTCAACGAACTACCCTAGCAATATTTATTTTGATAGACAAAGTAACAGGAAAATTGAAATGATCATGTGGATGAAGCAATGCATTAACTGGGCTGGCGAAAAACAAAGGCTGGTTTTTGGTCAGCGGTAGATATGCGGTTTACACTATCAGTACTCTATGGCAGAGAAAATGTGTTATCACAAGTGGAAGTTTTGCTGAGGTTTAAAGAATTTATTGATAGTTTTTGAGTTCATTGTTTTTTAGCCCCAAATCAAAGTTAAAAGCAATTTGTTTTAATACAAAAGTTTTGAAAATAAAGTGTTCACTTCACTTGCCTTAGTTTCACATCCAGCGAGTCGATATTGTATTCACAGTGGAAAGCATTGTTTGTAAAGACACTCTGGTCTCCAAAGTCATTTTTATTTATTATTATTATTATTATTATTATTATTATTATTATTATTATTGTATTATTAGTAGTAGTAGTAGTAGTAGTAGTAGTAGTAGTAGTAGCAGTAGTAACAGGCTCTTTAAAAAAATGTCAGTACAAAATTAACTTTCATTATTTCATGTATTGATTAAAAACAATCCAATATACTCCAAGAATCCAATACAACCATTTCTACTCGATCCGATCCCTCATTCAAGTTTAATGTTCTCTTAGCTATAAAATCTAGACTGTGCCTGCTCATTTTTGGAAATGCGAGTACATTGAGACGTGAAGAGCTGTTGTAGTTTAAATGAACCATCTGTCAGACTTATTGTTAAAGGTTTCGAAGGAGAATGCTGTAAAAATAAAGGCTCAGGCAACACAAAACATTGGCGAGGAAAACCAAAAAAGTGGTTATATATGGAGCGTTGACAATAGTAGCATACTGATATATCTAGTAAGGAAGAGCTTTACTAGGTCACTTTCTTCTTCTAGCTTAACAAATTTTAAATCACCAGTGACATAGATGAGATCTTGCAATTCATTTGTGATAATTCTACGGAGTATGCAAAAGCTGAAGGTAGCTAACCTCGATTTGAATATGAAATTCGTGATAACTTTTATAGCCGTGTTACCTATCAATGAAAACGTTGATATCCCAAGATGCTCGATGTTCCGGTAAAAGGTGCAGATGTTCAAAATAATTCATATTTATCGTTTAATTCAATAAACAAAGGAGAACAGTACTACTTTAAGGCTTGTCTATATTTTTTTATGAAAATATTAGCCTCCTTTCTGAGGTTCAAGTTTTAGTAAATTTGAGAAAGAAGCAATGAAAATTAGCAGGTTCTCCTATTTCAAGCATGTAAAACGCCTTTAAGGCAACTCCCTCTTCATCAATTTTTTTATGTTTCTGCTATCTTTTGTATATTAATTACGTAACAATCTGAACTAGCCAAAATCTGAATCTAAAAATTTTATAAGCTAGCTTCTTATAAAAATACATTTACTATGTTAGGACATTTAGAAAAAGACACTATTGATCATTATATATATGGACATCAGAAAACATGGTATTTCAGCTGTGCTACCTAACACATAGGTTGTTAACATGAATAGCAATAGAGAAACCACTAGAGAACTTTTTCGGCTAAGGTCTAGTCATTTGAATAACCCTGTTTCCAAAGTTAGACATCTAAAGCCTGATCTGATACTTCCCCAATGCTAGAGCCAGGATAGGATAGACCATTTTACGATTACAGTTACAGTTTTTGGCTATTTCATGATTCTTGGTGTCACCTTTTTGAACAGCTCTCTTGTGTTCTTTTGTCCTTTGACCCAAATAACGCTTTGATTTGCCAATGTAGGGGGCAAGACAGTCTTTACATTGTAGTCTGTATACTACAATGTTCCTCTCTTCAAGTGGGACTGGGTCTTTTGGTTTGGACAAAATCTTTCTTTGGGTGGATGTAGTGAAGAAGGAGCATTGACTGTTGTGTTATAGGAGGGTTTGTCTTAGGTGTTCACTGGTGTTCTTCACGTAAGGTAGACGTATTCGTTTCAGAGGTTCTTTATCTTCAGGATTAGGTCCAGTGGTTCTGCGTAAGGCCCTCTGGACATCCTTAGCATGGTATCCGCTGGATAAAAGAACCTTCTGAAGGTGTCTTTTTTCTTTTCTAACGTCATGTGGGTTGGAAATAATTCTTCTTGCTCTTCCAAATAGAGTGGTGATGACACTGTTACAAGCTGAGACTGGATGGTGTGATGCATTATTGAGGTACTGGTCAGTGTGAGTTGGTTTCCTGTAGATGGTAAAGAAAATGCTGCAATCTTTTTGCCTGTTTACTAGGACATCTAGAAAGGGTATTTCTCTTTCTTCTTCTTTCTCTATGGTGAATATGATGTTTAGGTGCAGGCTGTTGATGTGCTCAAAGAAACCTTGTAGGTGATCCATTTTGATGATTGCAAAGACATTGTCGATGTACCTTTCCCAGACAGTTGGTCCTTGGTCTGCTGTTGATAGTGCTGTAGCTTCAAATGACTGCATGAATATTTCAGCAATCACCGAGGATGTAGGAGTTCCCATGGAGTGATTCAATTTTACTACTCTATTAACGTTTGTAACCTTTAAACCAAAATCTAAATATAATTCCAGAGTTCGACTATGTAGAACATACTTTTCTTTGTTATTCAAAGTAGGAATTAGTTTAAAAACAGTTTGATATATTACATTTATCAGCTTTATTTTACAACATAGAGAAAGCATATCTTCAGTTACTTTAACCTTTTCAGGTGCTAAAGGATGTCTCAACCTCCAGTAAACAGAGGTTGAGACATGGCTCAACCATTCAGCTTGTTTGCATCCAAATACATAACATATTTTGAGGGCGTCTTCTTATCATATTATTTTATGTATTTGTTATTTGCTTTATCGTATCTATTAGTTGTATAACTGATACCTCCTCTTAATCCTTTCTCAAAAAACTGAAATATATCAATATCAGTAATCAACTCTAATTCATTATTTGTTATCTTTAACATAGCATCCAAACCCAAACCAGTACTACAGAAATAATGGGAAGGATCTACTTTTATGATNTTAACCTTTTCAGGTGCTAAAGGATATCATTTATGCTTTTCATACAACTCTTCTGGCTATTATAAATCAATCTCTGGAATCAATCATTTTTTGTTATTTTCAACATACATAGCCAGATCTATCTTACTAACCTGTTTTTCAGTTAACCATTTAAAACCTCCAGTAAACAGAGGTTGAGACATGGCTCAACCATTCAGCTTGTTTGCATCCAAATACATAACATATTTTGAGGGCGTCTTCTTATCATATTATTTTATGTATTTGTTATTTGCTTTATCGTATCTATTAGTTGTATAACTGATACCTCCTCTTATCCTTTCTCAAAAAACTGAAATATATCAATATCAGTAATCAACTCTAATTCATTATTTGTTATCTTTAACATAGCATCCAAACCCAAACCAGTACTACTGAAATAATGGGAAGGATCTACTTTTATGATTGTGCAAACATACCTCTCTAAAGCTTCCAGACTCATCAGCAAACAATAAAATATCTGATTTTAAATATATATATAATGATATTCACAAAGTGATTTAAATTTTAAAGTATCCCATACATTTTGATAATCTTGTTGATTTGTTGCTAATCTTCATCTAAAGTAACTTCTTAATTTAATGCCCAATAAAAAATTTTTGTTGGGTAATTCAGTTTCATCAAGTCTATCAAGACTGTCTAAATAATCATATGGATACATTTTTTCATCCTCATCAAGTCTAGTTGTTCATTTTCAAAAACATCTGATGTATATTTAAAGGCATGTTTAGGCAGATTGCCAACCAATTAATCCAAATTTAAGCTCATAAATTGAAAAATAAAATGGCAAGTTAAATTAGTACCTATTAAAGAAGTCATATACTTGACCATATTAGTAGGAATTACATTAATATTTAATTCTCACTCTTCTTATTTTTAAAAGAGTAGTTCTTTAGTATTTGGCTAATATTCTGCAATATAAAATGAGTATCTTACCCTTTCGGATTATGAAAAATAACTGGTATTTAAAATCTATCAGAATCAATTCCCTATTAAAAATTAAGTCTTGGTGACCAGAACCTCTATATATTTACCCGTTATGTCGTAATGATCACTAATAGAGATATCCTTATATTCATAGTTTTTTTGACAAATATGATGAATTCAGTCATTTTCAAAGCTTTTTTAAAATTATTCTTAATAACAATTTTGCAATACCTAACCTCATTTAACATAGCTTCCATAAATTTATAAACAGCTTTTTCAACTCAATAAATTCGTATTATCTTAGTACAGTTATCGTCATAACAGCACACTACTTTATAACCATATTCACAATCTAAATGCTATGGAT
>RDPX01000593.1:167780-194464 GCA_003991215.1 Morbakka virulenta | reverse complement strand
CACTAGCTGAATGCTATGGATAAGCCTCAGTACATGATTCATTATTGTTTAGTGTAGTTATCGTCATAACAGCACTCTACTTTATAACCATATTCACAATCTAAATGCTATGGATAAGCCTCAGTACATGATTCATTATTGTTTAGTGTAGTTATCGTCATAACAGCACACTACTTTTTAACCATATTCACAATCTAAATGCTATGGATAAGCCTCAGTATATGATTCATTATTGTTTAGTGTAGTTATCGTCATAACAGCACACTACTTTATAACCATATTCCCAATCTAAAACCATTGTAAACAATACATTCAGAAATATTTTTATTACCATTTTAAATTTGATTATATATCAGTTTGTTAAAATGATTTATAAAAACACAATGTTATGTTTCATCGTCTGTTATTAATAACAAATTCAACTGATCATAAAGTTCTTATTTTGAGATATACATTGATTATACTTTCTTATCTTTATAACCACTTACATTAATTAACATTAATATTATTTTGTTTTTCAACTTATTGTATGGTTTAGTACTAACTGGACATTCAATTCCATAATAATCAAGTTTTTTTACAAATTGTTTATCAACTGTTTAAATATTTCGTGGATCTTTTTTGTGGGTTCAAAAATCCAAATTGACACCATCTGAAACATTCATTATCATTATTACAATATTCAAATAGAGACTATCTATTTCTTTAATTACTCAACAAGACCCTTGAGGCATTCATCTATTAATTTTGTATAAAATGTTTTGTGATATTGTTAATTTATTATTTGTTTGTGTTTTATTCATTATTGTTTGTACTTTATTATGAAAATATACATTTTTATGATAGTTTTAATCGATATGCAAGTAATATTGAAGCTTATTTTATTCACATTGCTAATAAAATTCCTTTTAAAAGAAATAAAAAAACAAAATGGATATATAATGTGTTCAGTTAGAAAATATGGTAGTGATTTATTTGGGGATATCTTAATGATTTAATTCCAAAAGATAGAATTACTGATCATATTAATACTATTGGCATATGATAGCTGATTCCAGTAGAGTTTGTTTTATTCTAAGGTAGTTTGGTATGCAAAATCCCAAATCATACTCATTTTGCCTTATCACGTCAAGATTTTGGCATACGAGGTTGTAAAAGAATTGTTATTAAAGGAGTTCGTCGACTTCCTTCTCATATTCTGTACTCTGGTTGTTTCCCAGAATGTTTGTAATTACTGACAAGCGACAGCCAAGCAGATAGTTCAGCTGCACTCATCTCGTCATCGAATATTGAGTTCTTCATGAGTTCCTGTATCTGAAGCCCATAAAAATGCCAGCCTTAAGTTTTTCAAAGCTCATTTACAAACCTTCGTCTGAAAGAAAGTAAACCCTCTATCTGCCCTGTCCATTGCCTTTACAAAGTTCTTCATTGAGTTCCAGTTTGAGATGTAAGGGTAGAAATAATATTTTTCTGGTTTACCAAGAGGGAGAGATTGAACCTTGTTTACACTGTGTTTCAACCCTTATCTTGGCGGCCATTCTTGTCTGATAAAATGTTGCTCATCAGCCCAACTGTCCCACAAACACAGAAAGCATGTGTATTTTGTGTACCCAGTCTGTACTCCCAAAACCAGCCCATCAACCTTAAGATATCAATCAACCATGATCTTGGTAGTTCAGAACAGACCTTAAGTGATCCATGTCATTATGGGATTTTTTCTTTGGCACGGAATGACCAATTGAAAGCGAAGAGTATCTATTTCCATTGTGAAGGAGAACTGCCTTGAGACTTTTGCTGGACGAGTCGATGAAAAGTCTCCATTCCGCTAGAACATAGTCTATTCCCCTTGATTTCATCAGATCAGCAATGCTGTTACAATAAACCAATGATGAGTCCCTCTGGATTGTTAAGAACTGTCTAAATTCTCTTTCACGCTCTCGATACCATTAGGAAAATAGATTAATTTTGCAAGGCGACCAGGAAAAGTCACATTGCGATGTATTTAATAGAACTTGTCAGGGTAATTTCTGCATTTGCAATCCATTCTCTTATGATCTAAAATACTAAATAGAAACATTAATCTGTTTTTTGTGACTTCAAGTCACATTGACTGGAGTTCAGCTCTACTAGAAAATAAATGCCCATCCAGCTGTAAACAAAAAAAAATTCCGTTTCAGTTTCAGTTTTCTGAACTTAATGATAGATGCAGTTTCGATTTCAAATTGAGGCTGCTCCAGTTCCGTCTTCTATATAAAAAGATTGGGCCAGCCACAGCCCTGTTTTTCTTGAACTGAGCATTATTCAAAGGTCAAAACGTGCACTAATAATATCTAAAAAACTTGACCTGACCAATGAAAATGGATGGTATTTTTGAAATTAGAGCACTAAAAAATATACAACAATAAAATTGCATAAAAAGTCGAAAGAAGGGATTAAAGCTTCGTTAAAAATAATCATTAGATATAAAATGCGATAAAGGTATTTATTGTAATACTAAAGAAGAATATTCTAATAATCTATATTGTACAGCAAAAAAATCTTAATATTTATCCTGATCTAGTGAAAATGATATCTAAAAAATTAAATAATAAATGAAAATCAATTATGAGTAAAAAGGATGGATGCTTTTACAAAATTTGAATATATTAAAAAAGAGGATATGCCTTCAGCTTGTATTAAATTTATTTTTCTTTGTAATAAAATGGAGAGATTTTTATCCAAAGAAGTAAAAAACAATCAAATAGAACGTTTAAGACATGGAAAGTCAATAGTATATATGTCTTAATTGTCAGCCTTATTAAAGTCTTTTATTTTGTAAGTAACAAGATTACTGTACTTCATTTTATCTACCATAAATAAACCTTTACTATTGTTTGTTGCATAACCTTTATCAAACACTTTTTCTTTAAAATTTGATATTCTAACCGTATAACCTATTTTTACTTTTGGTTTCTGTTTTAATGTTTCCATGTTATCATATACATTATAATAAACAGTTCCTTAATTCTTTTTTCTACAAGCCTTTGTTGGTCTCATTATAATACTTGAATGTTTAGTAATATTGTACTATTTACCAATTTAGGTAGGATGTCTAAATACTGTGTTTTATTTCAAATAGTATAATGTTTCCAATCTTCGTTTTAATTGCCAGGTGCAATAATTCAACCAATTTTTCTGTAATAGGTCATTCAAATGTTTATTATATAACTCTTAATCCTTATCAGTCCATAAATATTGAGGTTTTTGAAATTAAATATAGTTTTAAATGCATTAGCTATAGTTTCACCTTTTTATCTGTCATTAGAACAATCCATATTTACTGAAAATATCAATTACTAAAAGTAGGTATTAAGAACCTTCATTAAATTTACTAAACTGTCGCATTTCAACTAAATCAGAACAGCATATTTTATATATCAATGTAGTATATACACATTTCCGAGAGAAATTTTTTATTACAGGTTTATGAAGCTCATTAGCTAATTCTATTTTCCAATTTTCACTCGATGACTTTTGCGGTTTTTTGAGTTTACACCTAATCCGTGTCTTAGTTTAGTATTAATGACATTTCTAGCTACTATAACCCATTTTGGTATTTTACTTTAAGAAATTTTGTCTATTTAGTCAACTATATCTTTATCATATTCATTTTTTGACTTCTTGCCAATACTTTAACAAACATCATGGTAATCAATGATTTCGTCTGCTTTGTTGCAGGCTTAACATGGAATTTAGTTTTAATACCATTTGAATCCTGTTGCAATTGTTTATTAAGTGACTTGTATGGTGTCATATATCTATAACTATTAGGTGTAAAAACCAGCCGTTGGTTTTGGTAATATACCTATCATTTTATGAATATCAAAACCATTACCAATTTTCTTCTGTTGCGTAAGCATTTTTTCATAGATCCACAACTGGACAGTTAGATATCTGCATTTTATTTCCATTTTTTGCAGCGGTGTAATGTTTATTTAAACTCTCTGTTTGGTTTTTGTACTTAAAACAATGTGTCATATATAATACAGGTAGACTATTCCATCAAAATCCTTCATTACTTTTTTCTTAGGTTTATCAATAAACGATAAACGAATATGGTTCCACAACAGCTGTATCATATTGCTTATAAATGTTTGGTTCTCTAAAAATCACATTCCTTTCATTTTGTGATGGAAAATCATATACACAAAAGTGAGAATAATTAATCCTAACATACTTATTACTATGAGAATGATTGCGATAAATATATACAACAGTTTTCAACGTCTTTGTGTATAATAATCAACAAAAGGTTTTTCATTTTTCTCACAAATAAAATCAAATACCCCAATTTTTTAATCATCATTTTCAATTTTTTCAACTGAAATAATTTTATCATTACTACATTGGCGAATATTATATCCTCTTTTTGTAGAGATAGGCTTAAGTCTATCCAGCAAGTATTTATAACTTTCTTGTTCTGAATTTTTTCCACATAAATAAATTTCATCAAAATACCAACAAGGTTTTAAGATAAAGTTAAACAACATATATGTTTTTCTTCCATCAGAAGGTTAAACTATTAACATTCTAAAATAATCATTTGGCATATTTTTATCTAAATATTTGAAAGTTTTCTTTCTTTCGCTCACAATACCATCACTGATTATAATAACCAACCTGTTGATTTAAATGGCTTTCCTGTATGTCTTATACTTGTAATTAGAGAAGGTAGTTAATGTATTTGTATTATATATGAGAAGATTGACATAAAGGACAGATAAAGTTATAGGCATATCCTATTGGTATTATATTAATAGTGGCGAGAGAATTAATACTGCAATGAATCAAAGATGTGATGAGATTATGGATAGTTTAACAAAAGTTCCAGAGAACGTTTCTTTCACTCTAACAAGCAAGACTGCTAAATACCTGGCTTCTAAAGCAGCTTCTAAAAAGCAACTGAAGAAGTTGCTTGTAAAGTTGGATCTAAGACTTCTAAAATAATTACCAAAGAGATAGATAATAAGTGCAATGAATTAACACAAGAGAAGAAACCCAAGCAAGAAAATAAGGGTGGTCAAATAGTTGAGCTTCGTAAAACCCATTCAGACAACAACGACCTACACAACATAACCAAGCAAATGATTTACTTTCAACTGAATTTAAAATCATTCTAAATGTGTGACTGTACTCTAACATAATAATCACAACATAACCAAGCAAATGATTTACTTTCAACTGAATTTAAAATCATTCTAAATGTGTGATTGTAATCTAACATAATAATCACAACATAACCAAGAAAATGATTTACTTTCAACTGAATTTAACAACATTCTAAATGTGTGATTGTAATCTAACATAATAATATATGACATTTAGGCTTTCAACTAATCTTGAAAGATAAGAAGATATCAGATACAAAGTATTCAGCAACATTTTTACAAACTCATGGTTGGTCTTATTTGAAAGAGTTAATTGTTATATCTGATAGTACCAATGAAAGACGAGTAACATTAAAAATAACAAGCAGTATTCAAAAACCTATACATATTTTACAATTTGTACTTAATTCAGATAAATTGAATAATCAGGTACATAACATATTTGTTTATAATACATTTAATATTGTTGGAAATAATGTTGACATTTCATCACCACCACGTAAAATAAAGGGTGGTATGTTTCATTCCAGTGAAAGAATAGAACCTGATAAAGAATTAAATAAGACGCACGAAACATTATTCCAATATGAACCTGATTTTTCACAATATCAATTGGATCAGAATATTAGTTTTGAAGAGTTTAAGAATATATATGGAATATTATATTTGATTTAACAAAACAGGAATCTGAACTTAAGTCTGGTGATACTAAACTGGAGCTTAAATACATTTTATCAGGTGTTCCAAATAAGAGTTAAATTGTGTGTGGAACTTTACCCTGGGAATACAACACTCGATTTGGCAACACAGTTTATAAACTAGATAGAGGTATTTCCTCTAAAGTAATATGTAATAGTAATACAAGACATGTATCTAAATTACATTATCAAACTTTGTCTGAAAATCATGCTGAACAAATAAATTCAGCCAACTAACCAACTATATGCACTAAGGCCAGTAGAATTCATAATAGGTATTATTTTGAATTTAATGGTAACCAAAGGATGATAGTAATAGTTTACCACCATTATAAGACATTGTTAGTATTTTCATTGTTTATAAATTAGACAGTTACTCGAGTACATATTGGACTAGAAATGCTCTTTTCAGTCATGAGGACAAAGGGTTTGATAAACTTGTTTTATTGGCACCATGTAGTGAATTGATTGTAGGAAGTACAATAAATGGTCATATTGTTGTTGGACCAAATAAATTCAATAGTAAGAATCTAAGTGGAAGTTATCAAACTAAAGCAAACGCTGGTGAATTAATTAAATGGTGTTGCATACCTATCCAATGGAATATACCAGCTGGAGTAAACAAATCTAGTGTATGATGTAATGGAAAGAAACTATCTAATTTTACTGAACATCAATAGATTCAAATAAAATGACATTTGTCGATAAAAACCCAAATGGAAATCCTGGTTTGATTGCCTCTATAGCATTTTTTATTTGTACAAAAATGAAACCATTTCTGAAATTGAAATTAAACTGTATCATCATTTTTTAATGAAAACTGGTAGAACATTGCTCATGATGAAATTACTTTTTTCATGTTATTTATACGAATAAAACCAGGAAATTGATGTAACAGGTCCTAATGACAGTTGTTCAAAACATGTATTAGAAAGAATATTCGGAAACATACGATGTTGTTATTTTCATAGTTCATTTCATGATGCATATGGCAGATTTTATAACAAAGCTCGTAAAGGTAGGAGATATTGGTTTTCTTACCAGAAGATATGACACCAAAGTATTTTAAATTATCTCCTTTGACTGGTGATATCTGTCCTAATAAATGATATTTACCCCAATGGAGATTTTATAGGATTCTAGGTTCCCTGTAGCCCAACTTAAGGGTCGATGTGTAGTTAATCGTTCACTACATCTAGTTTTGAAAATACGTCTGGTCTCAATAAATGGATATTTTACTACAATATCACTGGTTTATTTGAAGTATGAAAAACAGTATTATGTATTAAAAATGTAGTATAATTACATATTAATAGTGAACTTATAATGGAAGATAATTATTGTAATGATGATAGACACAAGTATTTAATAGATATAGGTGAAATCTTATGTGATTTTGCAATGAAAGAGTTAATGAGTGTGAAAATAAAAATAAAAAATGAAAAAATATTCTTGTTGTGATAAACAGAATGTAATTAATAATGATGGTATGTATCTGTGTACTAATGTAATTATTACCAGTTATAGATATGCTAAAGAGTTTATTAGGTATTATGAAAACAGATATAAGTTTGTTAAGAAATCAGTTTACCAAAGGAAATATTATATTTCAAATATAATTTTTAAGATTAATTTTAAGTATAATATTAACTCTGATCAGAGAGACAAAATAATAAGAATATTTGATGAAATAAATAAGGCAGTTTCTAATAATTCTGAGAATCGAAAAAGGAGGATTAATATTGAATTCATTTCAAGACAGTGGAATAAATTATTCACATTACCCTACGAAAAACTTTCTTTAAGCGGAAATAAAACTACTTTTGTTAAACATAAAGACTATTAAAATGAAATATTTTATTTAATTGATGATAAAATAAGTAAGATTATTAAAAAGTAGATTACAAATTTTACTACAAACTATATTATACAATTTTACTAATATTGTCATAGAAATATGGTGTTTAATGTTTTAACAACCATCTTATGATTTAATTTGTTAATAGCATATATAGATATACCTCTATTACTATGACTAAAAATGGTATGATTATGCTTATGAAAGAACCGTAAACATGAATGAATTTTTTATCTGTTTAATACATAAAAAACATAAATAATTATAAATATTTATCATCAAATTTTACTACAACATTTACTATAAAATTTTACTACAATCTTTACTATAAATTTGTACTACAGCTTTACTATAACATTTTACTATAACATTTACAATGACATTTTACTATAATCTTTACTATAACATTTTACCAAAACCTTTACTTTAACACTTTACTTCAGCTTAATTATAACATTGTTCTACAAAATTTACAATAACATTTTACAACAACATTTACTATAAACTTTTATTACAGCTTTACTATAACATTTTACTATAACATTTAAAATGACATTTTACTACAATCTTTACTATAATATTTTACTACAGCTTTACTTTAATATTTTACCACAACATTTACTGTTAGATTTTGCTACCACCTTTTCTATAACATTTTACTACAGCTTTACTAAAAATGTTACTAAAACCTTTATTATAAACTTTTACTTAAGTTTTACTATAACATTTGACTGCAACATTTACTATAAAATTTTACTGCAACATTTATTTTAAAATTTTGCTTCAACCTTTACTAAAACATTTTTCTACAAGCTTTACTAAAACATTTTTCACAACCTTTGCTATAAAATTATACTTCAGCTGTACTATAGCATTTTACTACAACATTTACTATAAAATTTTACTACAATCTTTACTATAAAATTTTACTACAGCTTTACTATAACATTTTACTATAACATTTACAATGACATTTTACTATAATCTTTACTATAACATTTTACCAAAACCTTTACTTTAACACTTTACTTCAGCTTAATTATAACATTGTTCTACAAAATTTACAATAACATTTTACAACAACATTTACTATAAACTTTTATTACAGCTTTACTATAACATTTTACTATAACATTTAAAATGACATTTTACTACAATCTTTACTATAATATTTTACTACAGCTTTACTTTAATATTTTACCACAACATTTACTGTTAGATTTTGCTACCACCTTTTCTATAACATTTTACTACAGCTTTACTAAAAATGTTACTAAAACCTTTATTATAAACTTTTACTACAGTTTTACTATAACATTTCACTACAACATTTACTATAAACTTTTATTACAGCTTTACTATAACATTTCACTACAACATTTGCTATAAACTTTTACTGCAACATTTATAAAATTTTGCTTCAACCTTTACTAAAACATTTTTCTACAAGCTTTACTAAAAAATTTTTCACAACCTTTGCTACAAAATTATACTTCAGCTGTACTATAGCATTTTACTACAACATTTACTATAAAATTTTACTACAATCTTTACTATAAAATTTTACTACAGCTTTACTATAACATTTTACTATAACATTTACAATGACATTTTACTATAATCTTTACTATAACATTTTACCAAAACCTTTACTTTAACACTTTACTTCAGCTTAATTATAACATTGTTCTACAAAATTTACAATAACATTTTACAACAACATTTACTATAAACTTTTATTACAGCTTTACTATAACATTTTACTATAACATTTAAAATGACATTTTACTACAATCTTTACTATAATATTTTACTACAGCTTTACTTTAATATTTTACCACAACATTTACTGTTAGATTTTGCTACCACCTTTTCTATAACATTTTACTACCGCTGTACTAAAAATGTTACTAAAACCTATATTATAAACTTTTACTACGGTTTTACTATAACATTTCACTACAACATTTACTATAAAATTTTACTGCAACATTTATTAAGATATTTTACTACAACCTTTACTAAAACATTTTTTTGCACGCTTTACTAAAACATTTTTCACAACCTTTGCTATAAAATTATACTTCAGCTGTACTATAGCATTTTACTACAACATTTAATATAAAATTTTACTACAATCTTTATTATAACATTTTACTATAACATTTAAAATGACATTTTACTACAATCTTTACTATAATATTTTACTACAGCTTTACTTTAATATTTTACCACAACATTTACTGTTAGATTTTGCTACCACCTTTTCTATAACATTTTACTACAGCTTTACTAAAAATGTTACTAAAACCTTTATTATAAACTTTTACTTAAGTTTTACTATAACATTTGACTGCAACATTTACTATAAAATTTTACTGCAACATTTATTTTAAAATTTTGCTTCAACCTTTACTAAAACATTTTTCTACAAGCTTTACTAAAACATTTTTCACAACCTTTGCTATAAAATTATACTTCAGCTGTACAATAGCATTTTACTACAACATTTAATATAAAATTTTACTACAGCTTTACTAAAAATGTTACTAAAACCTTTATTATAAACTTTTACTACAGTTTTACTATAACATTTCACTACAACATTTACTATAAACTTTTACTGCAACATTTATAAAATTTTGCTTCAACCTTTACTAAAACATTTTTCTACAAGCTTTACTAAAAAATTTTTCACAACCTTTGCTACAAAATTATACTTCAGCTGTACTATAGCATTTTACTACAACATTTACTATAAAATTTTACTACAATCTTTACTATAAAATTTTACTTCAGCTTTATTTTAAAAAATTTACTAAAACCTTTACTATAAAGTTTTACCACAGCGTTACTCTGACATTTTACTATAACCTTTACTATAAAATTTTACTTGCCTTGTATATGAAAATAAGGTTCGGTAAGCTTAAACTTGTCTGTGTAAGCTATACAGAATATTAAGTCATTTTTTACGTAATGAACAATAGTAACTTACATAGCATGGCATCATTTTTATTGTTTTATAGTTTATGTCAAGAGAGATAAATATGAGAATATCATCTTATTGTAAAAACAAAGGAACCTAATGTTGTAATGAATCTAATCCGCTTTTGTGATAAGACATAAGCATAAAATATTTTATAAAGATTGTAGTAAAATCTTACTACAATTTTTATTTGAAAAGTTTCTTACAAACGTGGTTGATAACCATCAATATTATTGAATGGCTATCAATTACTTTAACAATTGACAGCCATCCTATAATTTAAGTCATAAAAGTATAAAATGTATTTTTGTTACTATGGTTAAACATAATGATTATTAATATAAGAGAGCCTAAAGTAGCAATTATTTTTCAAGCTGTACTATGTATAGGAAACGTAAATAATAATATGCAGTAATAACAAACCCTCGCTATTATAAATGTCATAAATGACTTCTTACACATGTCATTTAGGAACTTCATCATAATGAGAACAGAAAACATCAGAAAAAAAGGATAGGGCAACTATAATTTATTAATAAAATTATAACCATTTTGAAATGTAATGGATTAGTCATTTTTTAACCTTTACTATTACAAGGAAACATAAACAATAACTAAGACAGTGATTAATAGTTATCAACCAGCTAGTAAAATTAATATGGAAGATCAATCAAATGATTATTATGGATGAAGTCATTATGAGGATTTTATCTTAATATTAAAGTTGATGAGGGACCCTACTTCGTTTTTAAAAAACTCCTTCAGAGCTTTATAAAAGCTTCTCCGCAGAAGGGTGTGTCTGAGCATTTTACGAGCACTCCATTCCCGCAGATGAGTCTTTAAATGTCAAATTACTTCTTTATTCTACGCAAAAAAAACAAGTAATTTGCCATGCAAATACGTAATCCATGCTGAGATGTCTATGCTCTAGATTAACAAGAAGCCACAAGATGATAAAATCATAATGAAAAATAAGAAAAATCATAAAGTAACTATTCTTTAAAAGAACCATTTAAACTAAGATTACATTAGCAAAATATGAAATAAATCAATTGTGCTTTTTCATGGGGTATATATTTTATAAACATTTAATAATGCTTTTAGAGATAGTATCAATGTAATAATATAAGTAGTATAATAATTGATTGTAATGACGTATCTTTTTTAATGTTTAATATTTCAAAAATATTTATTTTGCGAATACATCAAAGCCATCAATTAATATACTACTTATAGATAGATAGATAGATAGATAGATAGATAGGTAGGTAGATAGATAAATAGATAGATAGATAGATAGATAGATGGATAGAGAAATAGATAAATTAATGGATGGAAATTAAAAAAGAAGGATATTAGGCATAAAATGGTCCAAACGTAGTAAGTAATGAAAAGTTATATGAAACCACAAAGCAGCTGGAGGAGCCAACATTATGATAAAGAAGTCCCTTACAGGAAATACACTAACTTTTAAAACAGTTGAGGAAAGGATATTTGCCCCTGGAGAGATTATTTTGAAAAAGATCACATGTTAAAAATTTAGTAAAGATCATAAAGTTGAAGATAGAATACAATATGATAGTTCTGATAATGTTGATGATATTAATTATGACAGTGGTAGTTGTGATGATGATGATGATGACATCATCATCACCACAATACATGTAATCACTAAATTTGTATTTTTACTCTTTAAAGTATGTATATATCCGGCACCTGTTATAATGTGCTGTGTCTGTGCTAACTTCTTGATCTGGATTGAAAACTTTAGAATAAGCTTTTATACCTTCAAGGGTAAAGTGATACACAAATGATTTGTTTGCTTCTTTAGTGGGATAGAAAGATAATTTTCTTCAATATCTTTTATTCTTCCCCCAAGTCTGAAAGCGCCTCAATATTCTTGGTGATGGTTCCAGTATCTATTCTAATAATTTTTTACCATTAAATATTTAAAGCCAACCCTGATATTTTTGATGCCCGAATGAATGTCTTTTCTGTAAACAGAGCTTTTAGATTTTTTCAATACATATACATTACTGAGATGGCAAAGACAAACCATTGTCAAAATCAGAGCATTAAGGTAAATTGAAAGGAATTGTCATGTGCACGTAGACCTAGCGATTATATAGCTTAAAAAAAGAGAAAATCGGAAAAGTAATTTAAGGAGTGCACTAACAGACCAGCTGAGTAATTTGATGACCATCATCAAAGTAATTAATGCATAAGTAAATACGTAATTTGTAAAAGGGAAGCTTTCTATGATGCGATAGTGGTTAAAAAGGGGAAGAATGCCCAGTTCCTTCTTGTTGGTAGATAATGGGCTCATTCTTTGCAAAAATCTCACTACTGAATAAGACCTTTTTTTTACACCGAAAGAAGTTTAAGTTCGAATAATACTCAGGGAAGAGAAACCTACTGAAAATAGAGATGGAACAATTTAAATTGTACATAGGTTAAATAAAGCAGTTAGTCGATACAAACTTTGTACTATTTTTTCAGCAAAAGCCACTTAGACAGGCGTGCTTCCAAGGGTAGCGTGATTTGTGCCAAACATTTACAAGCAATCAATGTACTTTGTAGAAATGTTTCTGGCTGGTAGAAAAGAAACAAGGTGAGCTAATTTCGAAGAGCAGTTATCTATTACTGCATTTTTCGTTTCTATGGGATGGTTTACTTTGTAATTTAACTACTTTTTCTTACAGATTTTGTTGGTTATAATAGGACGGTGGAGAAAATGGTCCATCATTTTGTGTATTTTCCAATGTTAGTGAAGTGCAAAATAATTTCGACATGCTGATGTAGAGTTTCACTGAATGGTTTTAATCAGACTTATATAGATAAACTGGCATTGGAAACATCTTGATAATCTTAAAGTGATTACAAAGAGGAAGAATATCCGGCTTCTACAGTATGAGCTTTTGAGAAATTCTCTTTTACAATTATATGGAACATTTTGGTGTCCATGGCTAAAAAAGAACAGGATTCATTACAATAAACTAAAACGCTAAAAACAATTAGAAACACATCACACAAAATTTAAACTTTAGGGTAAATCAAAAGTCTCATACCATATTTCCTTAAACAAGCTCCCTACTTTAAATAAGTGCGCATTCTAATAAGTGTCCCTTTAATAGTAATACGTTTAAAAGGGTACAAATATTGTAACTTTGTACGTTGAAAGAAGTTAGTTGCCAAAAACAATGTACTGACCCTACTGAACATAAATAAGTACATAAAAAATATTCTACACTCTCATTGCTTAACAATATGGAAAGGAGATTTTCGGAATTGACGCTTTGTATATGGTTAGAGATTTTGGTTACAACCTCCATGAAGATGAACTTCTAGTTGTTAAAGGATAGACTAATCAGTAAAGAAATATTTCCTCTGGTGCATCTGAGGTTGTTTTTATTTATAGATACCTCCTGATACCTAAATGGGGGGTCAAACACATTTATGTTTTGGTATTTTTTTAATGATATACATTAAAATATCTCATTACATTACATTGCAAGTAATTTTTCCACATTTCTCTGCTTTGTGGTTTGACGTAAGTATAGATTTATCAAAAAAAAAGGACACAGAATTACCTGTCCTGTGAAGGTAATTTTACTTCAAATGTCATATAAAACACTTTTTCAAATGCAATAAAATATTTTTGGTTTTTTTTACGTTTTTGGAGAAAAATTGTGAAACCATTTTCGCGTCTTAACTGATCCAGCCAAGAAAGTCGATTTTTAAACTTTTGAACTGAAAAAGGGTATTTTAGTACATAACACTTTCTTTACTTGGTTTTTAACAGTAGATACTATAAAAGTGGTATACAATCACCAATACACAGAGATAACAAGATTTTAATCTGAAAATTTGAAAACTTGAAAATAATAAAATGATATGAAAACTGAAAACTTTTAAATATAGGTAATCAGGCAATAGGTAATCAAATGTTTAAGACTATTAAAAATTTCCTTCTCTGTCTGGGCTGGTTCCATTGGAATTTTTTAGCGTGAGAAGAAAATTGTTCACGACGTAGTTGTAACATAAGAAGGTAATAGCTTGAAATGCCAGGTGGTGGGTCTCTGAGTCATATAGTGGGAAGATTTTATGTCTTATTGGCTTTGTCAGCTTGATTCTGTTTTGTATCCTTTGGCTCGTTTGTTCTGGTATTTCAGAAGATTTAGCGGATTATTAAAGATAGTGCTTAGATACTTATAAGATTTAGTTAATCTATATGAAATAGAATACCCCTGTATACAGCAACATTTTAATTCTTTTAATCACAAACATAGTTTTTTCTCTTTAAAGATTAGGTTATGAGCAGCTTTCGCTGACCTCTAGGTGTACAGATTTAGCTTCCTACTTAACTATACTTTACAGCTTCAAAAGTAAAAAGTATTGTATTGCTTCACAATATTAACCAACTGTGCAAACACGAGGCCCCAGAATAGAGCCCTCAGCTCCACCTTTTTAACAACTCCATGCTTGGAGTCAACGCCAATATAATTAGACCAGGTCTCTGTTGTGGAACACCAGCTTTTGATTTTGGGCGTATCAAGGTATTTTAACCTATACAAAAGCCGTTTTGAAAGCACTACTATAGTGATCATACTGGAGGTTTTCCTTACGTCGATAACATCAACACCCTTCTATCTTCCGTTATCCATTCCACCTGCAGTATCATCGCTAAATATAGTAACTGTTGGTTTTGTCGATGATTTTTGCCAAAGTCCAGATTGATTATCTAAAAAGAATTGGCTTTCCTCAATTAATTTTTCTGCTGTGGAGAATACTGGCAAAACCGACACTGTTTGGTAGTTGTCAAAGCTGTTTTTATTAACTCCTTACATATGTTTTACTTTAGAAACTGCTTTGATTCTCAGAAGTGTTATTTGTTTCGGGAAGCAGTTTGAAGAGTTATGTTGTTGTTTGATATTTTGTTCTTTACTGGTCAATATTATATCTCTTATCGCCTTTAAAGTTATTGTTATGCGTGTTGAGGACTTCATTACTACCTTTGCATCACCCAGTACTATAACTGAATTCAACATGTTTTTGGTCAAAGTTGGCAGGAAGAGTGACCATTTGTTTGAAAAAACTGAGAATGTAATTGTAAATATTATATTTTGTTTTGACGAAAGTTAATTCAACTGTATTAGAAGTAGATATAAGTACCACTAGAAAATAATGGTCGGTCGCTTTCCATTATAATTTTATATTACTTTTTCCTTGCTTTTTTCATGTTATTTCAAAAATCTTAAAAGTAATAATGGTCTCTTAATGTTTTTTCTCTAAAATATGTTGAAGAAATAGGACTGGATGATACAAAGGAATTGACTGAGTTGTAAACATGCATAATAATAATAATAACTTTAAAAGTGCTGATAGATATAATAGTAAACAATAGAGGAAGAATTAGTAGTCGAGTAGTAAAATCAACAGCTTACCCAGCTTGACTTCCGGTTTGAGCCTCAACCATGTCCCTGTAGGTATTGGGTCCAATTTCTTTCTCCTTTTTAAATGGCGCGCTACATGTGTGTACACCATGTGAATGGTTTCGATGATAGAACTAGAAGAGGGGAAAAAGAAGAAATGGAAAAAAATAAAAGGTACAAAGAAAATACTCAAATAAAAAGATAATACTGAACCCAAGGGCTTCTAGTCTTGCTTAAGGTGAAAGAATAAAGAAAATAAATGAAATCAGTCAAACATTTTTGACGCACCCAAATATCTTCGTGTATTTTGACCCCCTCATATATTAATTTTCATGCCAAAATCGGACAAACCCGCTTATTAAGCATTTGACAGTACCCAGAGATTAGATCTGAGTGACTGCCAGTCAGTGAATCATTATACTTTGATAAAACGTTTCTGTTTTGTGATGTCGCTAGTCCAGGTCTCAGTAGATAACACATATGGTAAACGATTTTAACCTTTTCTAGATAGTTTTAACGGCAAAGATTCTAGATCGTCCTCTTTTAAATTATTTTATTTTTTATACCTCGTGTTGTTTTGTAATATAAGTTACAAGTTAAACACTCTTTAGTTTTCTATTTAATTTTTTCTACTTCCCCCAAAGTTGGCCATTCTGAATAAATTGTGTTTCATGAACTATTTAATATCTTCAGCCGTTTTCAAGAAAACTCTGTTTTAAGGCTCTGATTTTCCCCGCCTTTTTGTCCTGTTGTAAGGTTTATGTTTTCCCAAAAGCTGATATTGTAATTTTGATCAGTTGGTTGTAATTTATATGAATATTGAATGCATCGATATTTGCTCTGCTGTGTTTCAGTCAATTAACAAGAAGTGTTTATTCGAAGTATTGCGGTACATCGTCGTTCCGTTTTATTTACTATAGAGACTGAATTTTGTCAAAAAATGTTTCTGCGGATATCCTATTCCTTTTTTCAATTGAAAGCGAAACGAGAAAAGTGACAAAGAAAATAAATTTACATGCACATTGGGAGATTTCACATTAAAAGAAAAAAAGGACTAAAACGTTTTTTTCAAAAAACGTTTAAAGGACATTCGACACTGCTCCATTTTGATCGCATTTGATTGAGAGGCCAATACGCCGCGAAAAACCTGTTTTACTTTCCTTCTAGCTGCACCACAGCTTCGATAATAAAGATATACCTTGTAAAACAAAGACTTGAGAGTAGGTGAGTCAAAATCTAATACCATTAGGAAAACTCGTATAACCTTTAGGAAGTCGATTTTTTTATGAAGGTCCAGAGATTTCAAATTACACAGGGTTGACTCTTCTCTGATTACCGCTGGAATTATAAGAGTGGGAAAGAAATGCCGATTCCGGTGCATTTTCCAAAAACACGCCATTAACGAGGTTAAAACATGTCCAATCATCCACAACATGGTCAAAGCAACATTAGATAAGGGATGCAAGACAAAACTTCGAAGACTGTCTGCAGTCCTGTCATATCCTCATTGTGTCTTGTAGTGTCCATGTGCAAGGGTTTGATTAAATATTCAAAGTCAGCATACACAATAAAGGGTACCCTCATCGACCTAATAGAGTTGTTAAATGAAGTAGTTGAACCCTCTTCAGACATCTTTATTTTGACAGGATCATTTGTGTTACAAGATTCTTATATTTTGCTAGACACTCTTGGGAGTGCAACGAGTTTAGACATCTCAGACAAAAATGTTATTCATGTTGATTTTTACCTGTTTGTGAAGCCAACAGACGATTCATGCTTTTGATGAGATAGTAGTGTTGTCTCTCACCATCTAAAATTAGCAAGAGATTTATGGTTATTCTATGGCCTGTACGCTTTCCTATCCTTAGAGGGTAAATATTAAACTCATTCCTAAATAAATTGACAGATAAGTCTATGTTACTTTTTTCAAATTTATGGTTAGCTTTAAGGACACTCAATAACGTCCATGTTAAGTTTTTCTGCTTGTACTTTTAGAATCTTCTTTAAAGCATTTTTCATTTTCATTGTTAATGTTAATGACTGCCTTCCTTGATGCAAGCGACTTGGGTAGGGGGATGAAGGAACTTTATTTCAACGGTTCATAAGCAACAGTATGAATTTCAAGAGGAAAGATTGACATGAATGTCCAGTTGCTACCTCGTATCTAACATGTGGCTATTGCTTCCAAAACTCTGTCTACCATGGTATTATACATGTCATCTACATCAGTACCCTCAAGCTTTACTTCAACATTAGAATGAAAAGCAGCTGGTTCTGTGATGGTTCCAGTCTCACTTACAAAGATCACCCTATCCATATTATATCGAAGAATAACCTTTACCTTTATCCTACGGTTACTCCTCAGAAGATTGATTACTGCAGGTCTCACTTCATACAAGAACGAAGAATCTCCTCAAAGAAGATTTTCACTCTTCAATTTCAAAGCACCACGTTCCTTTAACTCCTTGTCAACGTAATCAGCAAGTGAAAATTTTGGAACTGATGGTTTATTAACCCCCATCAATCATGTCATCGAGATTTTTTTCATAGTCCTAGACAAGGCAGAGGCCAATGGATTAACACTTGTTCATGATCAGAAACAACCGTTTTCATTTAACAGCTCTCGCTGGAAAAGAGGCCATAGCCAAGACACCGGGTTCATCAGTCGTAATATCAGCCCAATGTGTACAAAGGGAGTTCTTGAACCAATGCCCCACAGTCAACATCGACCTATTGCCCTATCCATCAGTGCCACAATTAAAGTACGACACACTCCACCCCACAGACGCTTCAATCTAACAAAGGCAGATTGGCCCAGTTTTGCCAAGCCAGTGGACATGCAACTCCCCGATATTCCACCTACACTGGAGAACTACAGCACCTTTGTCGATATAGTTAAAAAGTCTGCACTAAAAACAATCCCTCGAGGATGTCGTACTGAATATATACCAGGAATGTCAAGAGAACTGTTCGACTTGTTTAACACCTACAAGTCTTCATACCAGCAAGATCCCTCCTCAGAAAAAACCATCACTCTAGGAAAGCAACTACTTGAAAGTATAGCAGAACAACGCAGAGAAAGCTGGCAAAGCATGATAGAATCAACGAATTTGACTCATAACAACAAAAAAGCCTGGACTACCATCAAGAGGCTTGGGAATGACACCACCTCAGTAAAACCAACATCCATTGTCACAGCCAACCAGATTGCCACTTTTACTGAATGGGAAACCCGCACACAGACGACCAGCAGGGTATTATCAGAGATACAAAACCCCATCCAGTACCACCAACTCAGATGGAGCTCTCACCAAACCATTTAATTTTGAAGAACATTCTTGCAGAGTTTTTAAAGCATATCGACCCCACTACTAAAGGGTGGCTAGTAGACCTATTCCAAGACGGTGTGACCCGCAAGAGAATCCCTCAACAATGGATGCCATCGAAAATCATTGCTGTCCTCAAACCGGGAAAAGATCCAGACAACTTCAAGAGCTTTAGATCAATCTCCCTACTAAGTATTACATACAAACTATTTGAATTTATGATACTTGGAAGGATTAGCACCACCATTGATGAGAAACTCATCCTAGAACAGGCCAGCTTTCGCCCAGGGCGTTCGTGCTCAGCACAACTCACGAAGCTGACGCAGCATATTGAATATGGTTACCAAGAAAAAATTATTACCGGAGCGACATTTGTCGATTTAACAGCTGCATACGACACTGTACAAGATCAACAGCTCATACACAAAATTTGGACCATCACAAATGACATGGACCTGTGTCATACAGTACGAAGTATGCAGAAAAAAAGACAGTTCTTCGTTGAACTTAATGGTCAGAGAACCAGATGGCGCACACAACACAATGGCCTACCACAAGGAAGTGTTTTATCATCTCTCCTCTTTAACATCTACACAAATGATTTACCATTACCAAGTGAAAGCAGGCGTTTTATCTATGCAGATGACACCTGTATAACAACTCAACAGCGGCCCTTCACTAAGATCGAAAACACCCTCGAGAACGCCCTGAGCCAGCTTTCTGCTTATTATGAGTATAACGACTTGAAGCCAAACCCAGCTAAAACCTAGGTTTGTGTTTTTCACCTGAAAAATCAAGAGGCAAAACGAACTCTCAGTATTAGATGGAAACAACAACCACTGGAGCACCATCCACATCCAAAGTATTTGGGCGTCTTTCTGGATCGAACACTCTCTTTCAAATCACACTGCTCTAATGTTAAGGCAAAGATTGCCACAAGGAATAATTTGTTGCGCAAGTTTCCAACCTCCAAGTGGAGAGCCAACCCATCAACACTGCGCACCACTGCTCTTGCCTTATGTTTTTCAGTCGGCAAGTATGCGTGCTCCACCTAGGGAAGGTCAACACATGTTAAGCAAGTGGATACTTCACCCAATAACACTTGTAGAATAATTACAGGGACAATACGATCCACATCAATCCATACTCTGCATGCTCTGTCAGACATAGCCCCACCACATGTGAGAAGGACATCCGCCTTTAATCGGGAACGATTAATACAAATCACCGATGAGCGTCACCCGTTGCATAAACATAGTCCACCTCTAACTCGACTGAAGTGAAGACATTGTCTGTACCAGATTAAAATATCTCACCTTCTCAATGTCAACGAGAAACAACGTGGAAGGCACTATGGGATGAATCACCAAACTCAACAGCTTTTGAGAGCAGAGGTGTAGTTCCCAAAGAACAATTTGCTACTGGCCCCGATCTTGGCTGGACAACGTGGCGCAGTCTAAACCGGCTACGTACTGGTTCTGGTAGATACAAATCTGTCATGAAACGAATGTGTTTATCAACATCTAACACCTGCAGCTGTAATTCCACACAGACTATGGACCACCTCCTGCAATGTCCAGACGCCCCAAATTGAAACTTTGCTGACTTAGAGAAGCCCACACCATCAACAATATCATGTGCCAGCTACTGGGCAGAAACGCTGTAGCCCAGACACAAAAACGAACGAACGAGCACTTTACTGGTGATGCTGGTACTGGTCTTTGAGCAGGTCTTGGTGGTGGCACAGATCTTGATACTCGCGTTGCATTTAATAAATCTATCAACTCAGCTTTTCTGAGTCTTGAATATTCATGAAGCCCTTGTGAGTGGGCAAGCTCTTTCAATTTTCTCAGGGTTTTTTATGTAATTACTTATCTTTTTTATTAGTGAAAAAAGTATTTCAAGTCGTTTCAATTCTTTCGTTTGTATAAAAAAGAGATCACTCGCAATTATTTTCCTTTTTTTCTGTGGTGGTACTTGCTGATACTTGCTATTTTAGTCTCTATTTTTTGCTACCATTTCACTTTGTGGGAATACATGGTTCTTTGAATTTCTAAACAATGACTCGGGTCAACATCGTTCTTTTGTAGCATATCAATCGTGTCTGATTTATTGTTTGCCAATACCTAATACCCTGTCCACGGGGTATAGGAATCATATCTGAACGTGTAATTTTCTCATATTCAACAGACGTTTTTTCTATATACATATATCACTTTTGAAAATAATTTTCAATCCAGTACAACGCTATAGCCACCCACCTTTTTCAAACGCAACCCCGAAATCAAATTATTCAAACTACTTGGAGGGGATGGAGGAGTCACTAAACGTTTTATCAAGTTAGGTGTTTTTCCTTGCAGTCGAGTCTGTAGTTTTCTTTTTGATTTTACTAGTAGCCTTGTCAACAGCAACCTTTGCTACCTTTCCACTCTGATCTACCACTGCTTTCTCACATGATTTTACAGCTGATTCTATAACCTTGTTCACGAACGTGGTCACTTGGGCTTAAACAATGACTTCAGGAGTCTTTCTTGCTACCTTACTTGCTTTTTTACTAACAATCTCAAAAATGCTCTTTTCTCCATATACATATCGACGGTTAACTCTACGTTTCACAACAACTTAAGAAGCAGATATTTTTATATCCGAACAGACTGGTGTTCAATTCTTTTTACTGCTGGAAGTCAAAAATACTCTTTCCTAAGAGTTCATGGGCCATTGCTATCTTTTTTTGAGTTGTTCTATTTCCAGATTGATACCTGGCAACCAATAATATTAAGTGATTAACAAGTTCATTAGGTTTAGAGCTCAGATAAACAAGAGTCCAACCTTTCTTTGATTTCTTCAGTTCATCCAAAAATGGTTTTACTAATGACCACTTTTTGCCTTTGCTGATATCAGACTCGTTCGTTTTACTTAACGATTTTCGCAAATTATCAGTGTCCAGAGATCAAATAAATTTCGAATTAGGTCTAGAGATCACACAATAGTATTCAGAAAGAGTCAGCGCTGGTTGAAATGTCCTGCTCACCCCAATCTATTCATTCAAATTTTCCAGCGTTTTCTCATGGGTGCTAAATCCCTTCCAATCTCTTTAGTAGCCCTAATGTTCAATTGAATAATAGGTTCAAGTTATCTCTGATGTTCTTCATTTTTAGCTAAGTCACCCAATCTTCCATTTACATTCCGTTGCTGGATATTCTTTCTGCTCTTAATAATATTCTTTCATCATATCATCTCTTTTAAATGAATCTAAAGTTAATAAAGGACATGTTTTTCTAGACGTAAGACATTATGCTCAATGCCAAAGGGTCCAACGCCCAACGGTCCAACGCCCAACTGTCCAACGCTCAATGCCAAATCTTCAACGCTTAAAAAATATCAAGTAAATGGCTTTCTTTAGGTTAAACTTTGGCGCTCTTAAAAGTGCGTTCATTCATTGGGTACTTAAGTATACTAAAGTTACTTCTATATCTACCTTCGTTTTTTCCATTTGACAAATCTACACACAAATGTTCTTGAACACATTCAAAGACATATCTACTGATGTATGATCTTAATGGATATGGTTCAGTTTTTTTATTATCTTGTAGAAGTACTAGAATGAAATTGGCGTTCTCTCTAACAGTCCTCCTTGGTAATAGAAAGCAATTTTGACTGATGCAGAAACTATCTCATGAACTGTGCCTGCTTCTAGTATAATATGGCTTTGTTTTACTCTGTTTTTCCAAAATGCATCCAATGAATATCATCAGGGTTTTTTTGTGTTTTATCTAACTCACTTGGGTCGAGTATATCGCTGCAGTCTATAAGAAATTCAGCTTTGATTTTAGGGTTTTCATTAGACTTACCTACTTCTTCTATAGCTTTAATTACAGGAACTTTGTTTTTTATGAAAGATGTCTTTATTCTTAAAAATATTCGTGATCCGTTCCTTTGACAAATCATTATGAAATCTAGCCCTAAGTATCAGGTATTCTGGCTGAAACAAACTTTTTTCCAAAAACAAACAACCAGTTGTAATTTAACAAGAAGCAGATTGAGCAGTAGTGTCATTTTTTTCCGATCCTGATTCACCAATAATCAAACCTCGAATTCTCCTTGGAAATAGAGCATCGATATTTCTTTTAAATGAATCTGAAGGCCACGTATAACACGAGCTTGTCATTGCTTTTACATATTTCAAAAATGTATTGTGTCAGATGTAAAATCCAGAATGAAACTGAAAATCAACATCATGTTTTTAGTAAAATTGGTAGATCAATGGTTCATGGTCACTTCTCTATATGTGAGTGCAAAAAAGTCACGTTTGGTGGTAAGCCTGATATTCATACGCTAATTCGTAAGTTTTCAAGACCAAAAGGTGGGTTCACAATTGGAAAATATAAATACTTGGGTCCATATAACCCTTGGATAGTCAACAAGGTTTTGATAAACAAACTGGAAAAATCACAGTTTCATGTTCTACTCTATAACAAAGTAGAAAATATAACCGCTAAGCACGACGTTGATTATGTCATGTGTACGGACAAAGTAACTGTAAGCAAAAACAATGCTGATCGTTAAATGATAAAAAGTTTGGATGAAATCCTTTAAAAAGATTTGCCCAAGGGGGGCAAGTTTGCTAGAACCCTCATTAACCCAAAACAAAAATTGATGACACTTGGGCTGCAGATCTTGAGAAGGTGCAAAAGTAATCCAAATACAACAATGGTTTCAGGCATTTATTAGTGGTGATTGATATAATTAGCAAGTACGGTTGGTTGGTTGATTGATTCCTTTGAAAAATATTGTAACAAAGGGCTCCAGATAAAATTTGGAATTGTACAGCACTGATAATGAAGAGAAATCACCTATTGTCGACAGATGGAGCCGAAACATGAAGAACAAATTGTACAAATACTTCACTGCGAATTAAACGAGTAAGTACATTGATGTTTTAACTGATATGGTTGAAAAGTACAGCAACACCAAACACAGGAGAGTTGGAATGACACCTAACGATACAAGAAACTCCCAAACTTTGACCAAAATTTATTTGATTTGATACAAAACCCACCAGAGAAAACTGAACCTAAATTGAGGGTCGGTGATGATAGCATCAGAATTAATAAGAAGAAAAAGACATTTTTAAAAAGGGTACACAACAAACTGAACAAAACAGCTGTTTGACATCACAGACGTTCAGGGTACTACATCTACTACACACAAGATAGCAGACACAAAAGGTGAGTAAATTCAAGAGTTATTCTACAAAGAGTAGCTTCACTTGTTAAAGCAAGATTTGTTTAGAAATGAAAAGACTATCAAACACCGACATAGATAAAAATGACAAAAAAAGAAACAGATATACGAAAAGTGAGAAGCATATGATCAAAAGTTTAACTCATGGATTGATTTTGGTAATATTGTTTAAATTTTTTGTATTGTATTACTTTTGTCAATGATATGGTTTTCTTATTCATAAAATGGTGGCCCACTCGGTTCATGTAGAATAGAATGTAATTCATGCCTTTTCTCCATCAGGATTCTTAGGTTCAAAGTTTTATAATCATCGAATTTCTTGCCTGCTCATTTTCACGATTAATTAAATCGTTTCTTGTTTTTTTATTTAGTTCAATCATCTTCTTGAACCAGACTGGACTTCACCTTTCATCTCATGATACTTTCTGACTTCATTTACAACAAGCTGGAATTCTTCACGTGATATTAATTCGTCCTTTAAGGCTGCACTTTCTAAACACGAGATTGAATTTAGTTTACTTTCTCTCAATACTTTAAGCCGGTCGTGATTCTGAAATTTTGTTCAAAGTTTACTAATAGCAATCTTTTTGCTACCATCTATTATAGCACAAGGAGATGCAACAGCCACTATGCTAGGTACAGCTAGACTACCTACTAAAAAAGCCAGTAAACCAGTGCTGACACCACAAAGTATTACTTGGTGGTGTTAGCTTTAAATGAAGAAAAATTTGGATTAACTGAGAATGACGATGATTTAGAAAGTGGTTCGTTTGGAGATTAAAAATCATGAAAGGTTCAAAATTTTTATTCACAAAGCTGTCAAAAATACCCTAACAATGTTCAGTATCTAGCATGAATAGAACAAGGTTCTTGGAGTAAGAGTGGTAACCGGTAAAAGGTGCAACACGATCGAACATCCAGTCAGAATATTAAAGCCTGTTTAATTTGTTAACGAATTTCGAGGTCAGGGAGTTGACGACAATGTCGTCAACTCCCTGACCTCGAATGCTGAATTGACTCGCAGCCTGCACAAATTTGCGCATACATGTTGCGTTGAAACTTGTATTACTGAAGTTTGATGGTTGAAAGAAGATTGAAATGTGACGGCAATATTATTTCTCCTATAAATAAATGGTCCATTGAGAATTTCCACGAAAACCATTTTCCAACAAAAAAATTGCAAAGAACCGCCTTCGGAATATATGAATTTTATATGGCTTAATATGTTGATTGCTTATGCTTTTGCTGCCTCCACCATAAAATTTCTTTATGTATCGGATAATTGCCAGTGCAAACAATGACACATTTGAATACCAACAATGAAAACATAACATTACACACCTTCTACTCAGACACACCATAGAAAATACCAAACTGTTTATGCCTTCCTTTGCAAACGATGCGTAATTAGTTTACTAGTTCTTTCACTTTTGTGTGATACATCTGAAGCGTTCATTAGCATTCATGGAGAATTCGTGAACACTCACGATGCAGATGCTAAAAACCATGTCCAAATTTGGTCCCGTCCAGTGACCACTGATCTAAACACTTTCTTGGTACAGCCGGTCAAATGAGACTTCTCTGTACACAGATTGGACTATCTAAGCTCTATGGGGAACGTAGTCTTCATTGTAACACAAAAACAACCAACCAACATGCAACCAATATTTAGTCCCTAATAAACAGTTCTTTTAACACAAATAGACGATAAAGGTGTAGGGATCCGTCATTAAATCATCATCAGCGACCGAAATATTCATGTTTGAACTGCCGTGGTCTTCTTCACTCGCTTCCTCCATTCGTCACGTGATGTCCTTTCAACTTTTACCATGTTTAGCCCACACAGACTTTTGATGTTTCCACTCAGTCTTTTTCATTATTCCTTTTCCCCGCTTTCCCCACACACCCTAAAGAGGTTTATAGATAACCATTCAATTTCAAAACCCATGCACAGTCTTGAAATAAATACTTTTTCAGTCCAATGGAACCTCCT
>RDPX01000593.1:122922-166854 GCA_003991215.1 Morbakka virulenta | reverse complement strand
TTGTGCCAGAAAGACCCGCAGAAAGGAAATGTTATTGATAACTATAGACCAATATCTTGCCTACTACTCATGTGGAAACTGATGGCAGGAGTAATTGCTGATAGTGTATACAAGATGCTAGAAGAAAGTGATGTTCTACCAACAGAACAGAAAGGATGCAGAAAAAAGAGCAGAGGAACGAAGGATTTGAAGATGTTTGCTAAGAACAAGAATGAAATTGATAGTCTTGTGTCGACAGTGCAAGTGATAAGTCAGGATATTGGAATGCAGTTTGGGGTAAAGAAGTGTGGCGTTATTATCATGAAACGAGGGAAATTGGTCAAAAGTGAAGATATAAGACTAACAAACGGAGAAAGTATTGAGGAGGTTAGTGATGAAGGATACAAATACCTTGGTATTTTAGAGCTTGGCAAGATAAAGGAGGAGATGAAAGAATTATTCCGAAAGGAATACTTGCGACGATTCAATCTCATTATGAAATCAAAATTTAACGGTAGGAACAAAATATTTGCAGCAAACACCTGGGCAGTGTCACTTATGAGATATGGAGCAGGCATACTTAGATGGACCAAGAATGAGCTTCAAGAGATCGACAGGAAAACAAGAAAAGTTATGACAATAAACAAGGAACTTCATCCAAGGAGTGACGTTGCAAGGATATACGTTTCAAGAAAGAGGAGTGAAAGAGGTGAGATGAGTTGTGAGAACTGTGTAAAGGAAGAAGAAAATAACCTGAGTTGGTACATAAAGAAGAGCAGAGAGATTCTCTTGAGAAAAGTAGGGGAAGTCAGTATAGTTAATACCGAGGAAGCAATGGAACCAAATGATTACAAAAAGTTTAAGAGCCAGGAAATGGAAGAGGAATGGAAACAGAAGGTGATGCATGGACATTTTTTGAGGGACAAGGAAGGAGTGAATTGGGATAAATCATGGCAATGGCTTACAAAGGGAGATTTAAAGGGATGTACAGAAGCACTGATATGTAGTGCTCAAGAACAAGCTTTAAGAACGAATTACACAAAGTTCCATATTGATAAGAATGCTGATTCTTCACTGTGCAGAATGTGCAGAGTAAAAGGAGAAACTATTAGTCATCTGGTTAGTGAATGCGGAAAATTAGCTCAAAGGGAGTACAAGAAAAGACACGACAATGTGGCACGATATTTTCATTGGCAACTTTGCAACGAAGAAGGCTTGGACAGAGCTGAGAAATGGTATGAACAGCAACCCGAAGCAGTAATTGAAAATGAGAATTTCAAGCTCTTATGGGATTTTACTATTCAGTGGGATAGATTTATTGAAGCAAGGCGGCCAGATATTGTGTTGATAGATAAGAGGAACAAAGAAGTGAAAATAATCGATATTGCTGTGCCAGGAGATTCAAGAGTAGCAGAAAAAGAACTTGAAAAGATTGAAAAGTACCAAATGTTGAGAGAAGAAATAGGTCATGTATGGCAAATGAATAAAGTTACGGNGGCAACTTTGCAACGAAGAAGGCTTGGACAGAGCTGAGAAATGGTATGAACAGCAACCCGAAGCAGTAATTGAAAATGAGAATTTCAAGCTCTTATGGGATTTTACCATTCAGTGGGATAGATTTATTGAAGCAAGGCGGCCAGATATTGTGTTGATAGATAAGAGGAACAAAGAAGTGAAAATAATCGATATTGCTGTGCCAGGAGATTCAAGAGTAGCAGAAAAAGAACTTGAAAAGATTGAAAAGTACCAAATGTTGAGAGAAGAAATAGGTCATGTATGGCAAATGAATAAAGTTACGGTGATACCCATAGTAATTGGAGCATTGGGAGTCATTTCAGACAAGTTTGAAAGATACATTGAGAAAATGGGTGTAAAGATTGAGATGGCAATTAGGTATTCAGAAAACGGCACTGCTCGAAACAGCGAGGATACTGCGAAAAGTCTTGTCTCTTTAGAGAAACCGAAGAAGTAACTTTGAGACCCCTGGTGACTTGTTGTTACCCGCTCTCAAAGATAAAAGAACAAAAAACTTTCCAGACAAACATGTCTGAGATTAACATTATTGATAATAAAAATAATAATAACAAAGGGTAATCACTCTGTTATCAATGTCGTTTGTAGTATTATGACTTAGCAGCCATTTGGATATCACTTCTTTACTTCTTTATATTTAGAGAGAAATCAAAGCTATTTTCAACATTTGATTGAGCACTGAGATCGAAACAAACAATTTTTTTTTTCGTATAAGTATCAACACTTTTTTTATTTGAAAGATATGATGTAAGAAGTTTAGTACAAGTAGTTTAACCTTGGTTCACAATTTCGGATACTGATGTCGCTGAACAGCCCTGAATTCCATATAGACAAAATACGAAAATTACCACTTCGCTAATGCGTCATTTTTCAGATCAATAAATTGGTCTTACAGATCTATTCCTGTAGCTGGCTTTTTACGAAATGGTTAAACCATCAAGTAAGGTAAATAGAGAGATCAGTAATATCTAATTGGAACATTCGTGGCTTCCTCGAGACTCGGCAAATGTTCGATACGCGAATGAAGTCAGTGGTCAGTCGCATTGCCTTTTAATTCATTTAGGCGTGAAAAATTGTGAAGTTCTTGTCTACCACTAGCTTGTTGGTTGACAAAAATCTTCGTGATCAATAAATTAGTTACATTTTGGACTTTAATAGGGGTGATTCATTGCTTCTGGACCTCGGTGTTTATTTCATTCATCATCACAATTATTTACCGCCGGTAAAAGATATCAAAATGCAATTTGGTGATGGTTCTTGTAAGATCAGGTTGCAAAAACCATTTGATGTTTACTCCTTGTTCTTTTTCTACTCTGCTATGCCGAAAAAGCTTAAAAAGCGGTTCAGGTAAATTTTCATTGGACAGTTGGTCCACCTTGCTGTGAACTAACAGTGTAGCATATTTTGTGTCATTAGCATGGCTCAGGTCCCTAAAGTTATCTCCTCCAACAGCAATGTCTTTATTTTATTTACGACTTTGATGATAATCTTCATTGATAGGTAGAGTCGACCTGTACGCCTTTTTGCTGCAAGATTCTGATAGTATGATACAGTAAGCTATAATTAACCTTAAAACCTAGAATTTTAGGGGAGCAGTAAACTCTCGATAGCAGCTTTATAAAGCAGAAAATCCATCAGTTCTATATGTAAATAAGTTATTTATCTGATTGTCTTTTTCATCAAAATAATCCTTAACAGCTTCAAGTGTATAGGGGTTCTTTGTAAACCTTTGTAAACAACTGTACAGGCGTTCCTTGAAAACCATCATATTCATCAGCGATGGTTTATCATCACGCAAGTATGACCCGTCCAACTACAAAATGAATCCAGACTTCTGAAGGTATTCACGCAATTGTTTATCTACTTCAGCAGACCGTACGTCTGTTCTTTTTAACATTGTGTTATCCAACGAAATTTCCGATAGGTATATATTCCTGTTCATATCCATCATGCCATTAATGGATTATTTTTTTGATCCCTTGATAACAGTGTTCCCAAGGTTGCATGAGAGCTAATAGGAAGCAAAAGCTTCTGTGTCCACAAGCTTTCCTTGCCTTCACATTAGAGAGTTAACTCCTTTCAGTTAATCCTTGAGAGCTTGAAAGTAGGCAATACCAGTATTACCTTTTTTCCCTATGCTTACTGTCCCAGTAATCAGTGGTTTTATAGCTTCGTTTATCTAAAACCAGTTTATATGCTAGTCATGTTGGAACCTGTTGATTAGATTATAATACAATGAAACAAAACTTTAGATTGTCCACTGAATTCTGTCTGCATTTTTCTTTGAGCTGGTTGATAACAAACGTGCAAGAATGCGCTATGGTTATGTGTTTCAAACATGTGATGCCTCCAGGGAACTCTAACACGTATCCAGAAACATATATAAGGAAATTAGATGTATTCACAGTAGCATGGACAAAAAATTGCTAAAACTGGTTTTTTGATAGAGTGGCTACATAAAGTACCTAGGCATGATAACAATTTTAATATCACCAGCATGTCGATGACTACATAAACTCTTAGGTCGGCGTTTTATCCCTGACAACTAGCTTCAGTTTTATCAAAAACCATACCCATAAACCATTACTCAAGGAAAAATACTTTTTTCCTTGAGCCTTGAGCTTTACCTTTTGGAAAGCCAGTTATTCTAAGTACGCAAGTAAATAATGGCAACAGGGCAAAAACACTTGGTTAAACAACACTACATCTTGTCAATTTTCTGAGTATAAACTTTGTAACATGGTAATTGATTGATGTAGGATTTGAGAATCAAAGCTTTCCTTGGATCAAGGAGAGAAAAAAACATGAGAATTGTTCCAAAAATTGACACTAAGAGTCATGAAGTAGAGGAGCACTGTTGAAGAAAAGATCACATCCTCGACTGGGAAAATAAAGAGATCCACAACAACAACAAAATAAAGAAACCATCCATTCCCTGCAACACAAGAATTACATTAACACCAAATCTCAGACTCGTCCAGAAATATTGGCTTCCAGCAAGAAGAAACACAACAATGGCGTCACTGCTCGAAACAACTCGATCCCTGTTACCAAGCATATCCGCACCATCAAAGTACGAAATAGATATACCTAATTACTTTATCAGCCTGACCATGGGAGAAATATCTATAAAAACATAGGTCAGAAAAAGCTTACGATTCACAATATGATAAATCTTCTACATTAATGGCTTCCACTAAGTCCATAAAATCAAGAATTTTAAAGATTATTGGAGGAACATACGAAGGAGCCGTGGCTTAATGGTTAGTGCAACTGCACCGTCACCAAGAATACCGTGTTTGAATCCCGGAGCGGGCCACTTTGTAACTTTACAAAAGTAAAAGCCATTGGTTGGCGTCAGGAAAGGCAACCGGCCAAGAAATTCCACACTGCCGAATCCAAGTCCTCGTGAAGGGCGCTATCTGAGCCCCAGTTACTGGGAGAAAAATGACGTTAAAACAACAACAACAAAAAAAACAACAAAAAAAAGACAACAAAAAGGAGAAACATACGGATATTATGGTAGTTGGTCTAAGTTTGAATAATTTTGATACATGTAGCGGAGTGGAAGAGTACGGGAGTATATTTATTCTTATGATTTTCAATGTAAAACAGTTGCAAAAAGATACGTGATATGTAGTTGGTACATCAAGAACGTTTTATCACGCCCCTTCGACTTAAAACCTCCTGTCACCGCGCCCTTTTACCTTGAGGTGGCTTCTTTAGAAAAGCAACAATTCGTCGCCCCCCTGGGAACAAATAATACAAGTTACTAGGGTTACCAAATGAACCTTGTTGGGAAAAGTCTTTCTTTCAATGAACTTAAAGAATAATAAAAAATCCTTCCATCTGTTAATTTTCAATTTCCTTGTGATTGTTTTCACCAAAAACTACGACCACGTATTTATTTCGGGTTGTTTGAGACATGATTTAAAGCACGGAAACGCATTCGTTCGAAACCGTAAATAAAACAAGGCTTCGCGTTAATAATTCCGAGTCTTATCAACTGTTCAGGTTTCGTTAGACTATTATCTAAATAGCAAAGTACAATTTTTATCGAACTGGCCAGAAAATGTGCCTTTGATGTGCAATCCACTGAGCGTTGCGTGCTGTGTGCCAAAGCGGATTGGATTTTTTGCACCTGCTTGTTTGGACCACTCCTTCCTTTCAAATATCCAACTTCAGGTCAATCTGTCATCAAGGTTTTCTCTTTTTGTTAATGAGGAATAATTGTTGCCCTCAGCCCACGTTCTTTGAGCACCAGTCAAAGCTTGCTCAGTGATCCTTGATGGATCCTTGATGCAGTCTGTAAATTGTGTTTTGCCAGAAAAGGCGTTAACTAAAAAATCTTATTCAGTCAGGTAACACATTCATTTTAAAAACAAATATTTCATGTTTCACTCTAATTATTTCACGTTATTAACGGGATTGGCTTTCAAAGCCAGATAGGTGTACGTTTTGCTTTCCAGTTACAAGTTTTTGCACTGGCGCGGCATCCAGAGAATGTCAATGAGGTACCTCCCATTCTCTCTCATGCTGAGTGATCACATGCAGAGGAAGACCACCATTGGTCAATTGAAATTCGGTTGGACATGATCTACTGCATGCCACTGCCCCTCGTTCCAAAGACATAATGTAAATACTCTATTGAATACGAGGCTACATCACATGCAACCGCTTTCATTTTTATTGTGAAAGAAATATTCTAAATTCATTTAATTTACCAATCTTTCATAAATTGATTTGAAGGTTAATCTCAAATGCTTTAGCTGCTTCTCAAGCTGGAGGCAGCCAGTACGTAGGTTACAATATGTAGGAAGGTTATATTTTTTATTTTGATGCTTACTTGAGTGATTCTAAGATTTGCCCCTCTGTTGAGTTATCACTCGGTGAATACATCCGGATATGCTTGAAAACGGCAGTTCCAACTTTCAGTCAGATGATGGCTTTACCTACATGAGTAACCACAAAGTAAAGCAATATTGGTTTCCCACAGATCCTATTCCAAGACTTCATTATAAAGATCCTGCAGCTGAACTGCTAATTGCTAAAGAGGTAAGAAAAGTAGCCAACTTAACATCAGTCAAGTCCTGGTAGGAAATGATCAAGTGTGATCTGGTTTGTAAAGAAACAATTACAAAGAGTTAGTCATGAAGTTCCCATTTTTAAGGTTGACCTGCTATTTGGATTCAGGGTAATATTTTAGTCTGATTTAACAACTGGAATTGTAAGGATCACACATTGTGGAATTCCAAACCCCGAAGTCCTTCAATTTTGTCAAAATGTGTTTCTTTTCAGTCGTGTGTTAAATTTTTTAATGAATTAAATGAACTTGTTGATGCTGAATGTATTTTTGTTTTCCAACAATTCAGTCTTATTCAACAATTAGTCATTGTCTTCAGGGGCGGAGCTGCCACTCATTGTAAATGTAATCTTGTAAATTCCAAGTTCCTGAATGCGATTTAAAGACAATTTCACCGAAAAAAAAGTCAGAACCTCTATTTTCTCAGGACATTTTTTGAATTGCAGTTTGTGTTAAGTGGAGGATTTTCATTGACTACTCTATGGTGATCCGATCCATGCTAAACATACATTTGCCCCCGAATATCATTGTGCTATGCACCTGTGAGCCATCTGACTCTGATATTTTTTTTGTGACTTTTTAATTACATTTATTACATATTACGTTAAATAATGAATAGGTTAGAGTTTCCTTGGTATTGTTTTTAGCATGAGAACGGATATGATCAGGTTTTTGTGTTTTAAACTGACCGGTGTAATCTTTCATTCCGTGGCTGTCACTGAACCAACTCCCTCATTTGGTTTTCGATTTTTACTTTTGTTAATCGAAGAATATTATGGCAGCAGAATTTCACAGTCGATATTTACCACCGAGCAAAATTGTCGCAAATGAGCTAGTGTCGCAGCCAATGAAAAGAACAAAGTCGCTATCTTCACAGGCTACCCTACATTGTAAATCAATCTGATGAAACCAGTTTGCCAGACCAGCCCTGCTTGATATGTTTGTTACCCTGTGGCCATAGCATTTAGTTATTTTTCGAAGGTCTGACTTTGCCTCTGTTAAGTGATGTTGATGAAAAAGTGGTCGATATTTTGGTTGATTACCAGATTAATAAGCCTCAGGTCGTGATAGAATTCGCTATAACTGTTTACACAGCTAAGTATAGGAACTTCCAAATAAAAAAAAGGATTGATCATTGTTTCTTGCCAGGTTTTAGATGGATACAAAGGACTTCCTTTTACCAAAGAAAGAGCAACTAATTTGTTCATGTTTTCCTTTCACATCAAAATTCTAATAGCAAACTACTTATTTGTTGATAAATAATTAAAAAATACATTATTTCTTTTTGAAGCCGGGGAAGTAACTGTTCAAAGCAGAACAAAGGTCTCATATCCACTTCCCTATATCCAACTGTCCTCTACCTTTAACTTATTTGATAAAAATGTTTACTTAGTTTTCAAGTTTATTTATTGAAATCAATTACCCACGGGAAAACACTGGTAAATATAAACAATTNACACAGCTAAGTATAGGAACTTCCAAATAAAAAAAAAGGATTGATCATTGTTTCTTGCCAGGTTTTAGATGGATACAAAGGACTTCCTTTTACCAAAGAAAGAGCAACTAATTTGTTCATGTTTTCCTTTCACATCAAAATTCTAATAGCAAACTACTTATTTGTTGATAAATAATTAAAAAATACATTATTTCTTTTTGAAGCCGGGGAAGTAACTGTTCAAAGCAGAACAAAGGTCTCATATCCACTTCCCTATATCCAACTGTCCTCTACCTTTAACTTATTTGATAAAAATGTTTACTTAGTTTTCAAGTTTATTTATTGAAACAATTCCCTCAGTGTATTCTCTTGGTTCAAGCCTTAACATAATATTAAAATATTTTCAGCTCTTTGACATTTGATAAAAAAGAAAAAGAAATTTACTGGTTTGAAAACATAAATTCACTGTATCAGTATCAAGTCCAACATTTTTTATTTGCTTTGAAAAATATACAGTTATAGAATAACAAAGTCAGCTTGAAGATTGATGAATTTTTAAAAGAACAGTTTCAAAATGTTAGACAATAACATGACTAGATGATTGGATACTTGCTGTGGACCAAGGTGCCATATTTATTATGAGCCAACTGCAAGAATGATTTAGAAAAACAATTTAGAGCCTAGAAGGGAGTGTTTAGAAGCAGAGGATTGAAGGTGAGTACGGAAAAAAATAGTTGTAGAGTCAACATTGTATCCTTGTGGTGGATGTGTGAAAACAGTGAGGGCAAATGCAGCACTTTTTCAAGGGTGTATTAAGTGGATACAATCAAGATGTCATGGTGTGAAGAAATTTAGAAGGAGAATGGCAGAAAGTTTAAAGTGAAAGAGATGTTTTGAAGGCAAGCAGCAGGATGATGATGGTGGTGATGAGCAAGTATTTTGTGGCTTGGAAAAAGTAGATTCATTTTGCTATCTTGGAGACAATTTAAACACATGTGGAGGAAGTTAGCTAGCAGTCGTCTCTAGAGTTAGAATGGGATGGAAGAGGTTTAACGAGTTGAAGGACATCCTATGTAGGCAAGGAAGATTGACATTAAAAATGAAAGGAAAGATCTACGCAATGGGTTGTAATGGTTTATGGTGCAGAGACATGGGTTGTAAAAGCAGATGAAGAAAGATTACTGAATAGATGTGAAAAGGGAATTCCGAGATTGATATGTGGAAAAAGACTTCGTGAAAAAAAAAGGAAAAAAGGTTTGATTGGTTTGACTGGATTAAAATCTGAAATTTATGGTGTTGTGAGAGAGAGCTGTCATAGATGGTATGGTCATGTATTGAGAAAAGATGACAATGAAGGTGTAAAGAGAGCAATGATGTTTGAAGTTGAAGGTAGAAGAGGACGAGGAAAACCTCCAGTGAGGTGGAGAGACAAGATGGAAAAAGATGCTGGAAAGATTGACCCTAAAAATGAAGATGAAAAACAAAAATTTGTTGAAAGTCAGTAACCCAACGACAGATGGAAAAAGGTCAACTATAAACAATGGATGGATGAATGGATGAATGGATGGTAATGAAGCATTTTACCTGAATGAAATACCAGTACATGTCGATGCACTCTGACTACCATGTTTATAATATGATTTTTACTTGTTTTATTTTACTTGTTCATTTGTGCCAAGTAAGAAATTTTGTTTTTAACTGTGCTAATGTAAAACTTGCCACTGGCATGGAAATTTACACAGATTTTCTATTTTTACCATTTAAGAATCAGAGATGATGTCTTAAGGATTTAAAGATTTAGCTTTTGTTTTTGGAGAATGCAGTATAAAGATGTAAACTGGGAAATAAACAAAGTGCCTGATTTCACAAATCCAAATGCACTGGTTATCAGAAATTTAAGTGGCTATGATGTTAGGAAGTAGCTTAGTGTCATTGTTTATCATTTTAGGCAGGGATAGCTAAAACCTGCAATTTTGGGCAAGTGACCATTATTGTCAATAACCATAATGCAACTGTATAATTATTTGTTGTTGTTTCATTTTTCTGTGTAGGAACCTGTTGTACTAACTGGAACTGAGTTGGTTACACCAGCAATTTTGAAATGGAACTTGGAATACTTACTAGAACATTTTGGTGAAGGGCAAAATACTGTATTCTTTTCAGAGAATGGAAAGTTCATGTATTTTGATGAAAAAAGGGGAACTTTAAAAGCAGGCTTCAAACCCCCAACAACCAGAGAGACTCTTACTTTTTCTGAATTCTATAAAAGGCTAAAATCATGGAAACCAGGTGACAAGAAACTTTATTTTCAGCAAATGCTTAGTAATTCAGTCACTCGAGAAATTGTTCAAGATTTTGTTCAATTTAACTGGAAATGGTTGGCAGGCCAACAATCAAAGAACAATTGGGGTGCTTTAACTTCAAACTTACTATTAATTGGTATGAGTGGAAATATAACACCCGTGCATTATGATGAACAACAGAACTTTTTTGCACAAGTTGCTGGTTACAAGAGATGTATCTTATTTCACCCAAGCCAGTTTAAATGCTTGTATCCATATCCATTTCATCATCCTTGTGACAGGCAAAGCCAGGTACGAATAATTTCAACCATTTGCAAGCCTCAAATCTGTAGTAAAAAGGAATTATGAAATCAAAGTAAATAGCAATAAGTAAGACCCTTATTTAAGGTAACAACTGTTAACCCATTTTTGACCTAGGTAAAACAATGTAACATCTGCTTTGGTAGTCCTTTTAGTGCTTCACAGTTTGAAATGGTTCTTACTTGCCATGGGAATAATTTGTCTTTGTCCACCTATTACAAAAGAGTACACAGAAATCACAGATATTTGTTTTCTGTCATTTTTTCAAATAATATGCTGTTTATTGTCTTTCAGATAAACTATCAATTAGAAGTGTGCTATGGAAAGAACAATGAGCTGATAATGTTTTTCATTTGTTGCAATGAAAGTATAGTCATGTCATTAGCAAAAATATGCAAAAAGCCTATGGAGACAAGCAGATGAAACCACATGACTGGACTGTTTAAAAAGAATCTGAATTTCTTAGTACCTGATTGCTTAAAATCTTCTCTATCATATTTGATAAGATTAGTAGCTATACCAGTGTTATAAATGCTGTTGGTCCATCCATCCATCCATCCATTGTTTATAGTTGGTCCTTTTCCAACTGTCATTGGGTTACCGACTTTCAACCAATCTTTGTTTTCCATCTTGTTCTATCTTTTGCATCTTCTTTTTGATGTCAGTAAGGGCATATGGTCAAAAAAGAAATCTGCTCCAATTAGACCAATGATAAGTACAATAAAGGAAAGAACAAGATGTTGGTATATCAATATGTTAAATAAAACTTCAAAAATTATACAGCAGTCTTTCATTATATGATAGTGAATTAACCCTAAAGACCATGCTTGGTCTCATTCAAGCATGAAATACCAGTTTGAGGACTTGCAGGGTATAGTCTTTCTCTCATGGGCAGGTAAAGGGCTCTTCAGCCTTGGATGGCAATTACCAAGAGATGGTGTCTCAATAAGAATACTGGTCCCCATTACCTTAATGGGTTGGTGTCAGGAAGGGCATCTGACCTAAAAAAATACTGCCTCATCATGCCATGAAATGACATCCAAAGATATCCTGCGTAACTGTGTAAACAAGGCTGGAATTAATTTAAGTGAAGGTGTCTCGCACGGTAGGAGTTTTGCTGAATGGCTGAACTAACCATCAATCGTACATGTACAGTAAACATAAGGCCCTTGCTCTGAACAATATCAATAATATTGTTAAGGACGCTGTAAGCATAGAAACAGATTTTGAAGACATTGAAATAAAATTCCATCCACACTGCCCAACACCACAGAGAAGATACTAAAGTGACTTAAAATTGATTAAACTCAGGTTCTTAAATAAGCTTAAAGCAATTGTAGGATGTGAAAGTTTAAAAGCTCGAGATGTAAATCACTTTAGCATAAACATTTTCCATAGTACTGCTCTAGAAACAGGTACATTTTTCAGAACTTTAATGCTGTAAAGATATTGGGTATGTAACTGAATTTTGTTGTTTAACATTTTTACTTATTCGAATTTTTGTTTATACCCCTGGAACCAAGTTGTATTTGCAGATAACTCATTTTATTTAAATCCATACAGATACCAAAGAAATAAACTGACACTTGTGGACCTTGAACCTTTCAGTTAGTAGTGAGATGACAAGAATATTAATTATTATGTTATTTTTATCAGAACCTGATTCACCTCGGAGTCCATTCTTGTAAATAAGTATTACAACAAACTTTGATGAAGAAAATAACAAATATTTGGTAGAAAAAAATCATGGAAATTTGTACAACAGTGTGCTGATCCATCCTGCAGTGACCCTAGTAAATTTCAGTAATTGCAAGTGAATTTTTATTATTAATTTCCTCCTTTTCATCTTGAACTATGCCATTTTCTTATACCACAGCTCCTAAGAAACATCATTGGAGTGCCCTATTTAAAAAAGAACTTTTTTTTCTGGTAACAAATAAGTTGGGTTTTTTAAATTTCATGTAGCATTATGTAATTACATTTGATTACTGTTTATTCGTCAGCCATGGCTTTGTGACCAGTATTTTCTTAAAGAAAAACATTTGTGGAGAAGAATTTATCTAAAAGAAATTTTAAAGGTATGTATGTAATTTTACTGCATATTTTACACCCGGTATTTGGCAAACTCGTAGCAGACAATCCATTTCATTACATGAGTAAAATTTACCTTTTTATATTTTCTGCTTTATTTTTTATTTTATTTTTTTCTTTATTTCAAATTTTTTTATCCTTTTTTTCAGAAATATTTCAAACAACAAGAAATATTTGAATTGCCAGCACCAATGACTACTTCCTTGCTTATTGGTGGAATGGGAAAATGCTGCATTGTGGTGCACAAGTAGTTGCAAAAATATGCTCCCATATGTCATTGATCAAGGAATATAAACATGATGACATGAATGTAGCACTACCTGAGATGTATGTCTCCACTGGACAAATGGTGGCTTTAGCATAGTGGAGCACATATTGGATAATTGGCAGGAAGATGCAGATATTTCATGGAAGTAAGTGATACACAATTTCATGAAGCTTTGATCTGAAAGAAAGTAGCTGGAAATTACCAAAGGTGCAGTTCAGGAATACACAAAAGTAAGACACCTTGTTAAACCAATGTTTAGATTTTGATGGATGGATGCTCAATTATTATAGTGTTTTATATGCAATATAATTTTTGCAGGAAATCTCCTATGTTTATATTTGACTAATAAGCCAGGATATTCTGACCCATAGGTTACTTTGTAAGAATTTGTATGTTATGTAAATCATGGAAATTTTCCAGAATTTTGATACTGGAACTTTGGATTTGCTTCCTAAATTCCAACCCTATGTCCCTGCCGTGGGAGGTGGAAACAGGTAATGCTGGCTAACAGGGCTCTGGTTAAGCTGGTTGGCCAATCCCCCATCAGTGGATTCAACGGATTGCAAAAACGCAAACAATCAACAACACTACTGCCAACCGTCGTCGAGGAGCTCCTACAAGAAGAAATATGATGACAGCTAGTGAAAGCCTGAGGGAAGCTAGAAGATGGAATCTCCTTTAGACAAGGAAGCCAATCAGATTCGGAACATGGAATGTGCGAACTATATACGAAGGAGGAAAGAGTGGGAACGTAGCAAAGGAGATGAGGAGCTATAAATTGCAAGTGCTAGGTCTATGTGAGACCAAGTGGACAAACTCTTGGGAAACCAGACTGAGCACAGGGGAGACCTTGCTCTATGCAGGTCATGAAGAAGAAAATGCACCACACATGGAAGGAGTCGGAATCATGTTGTCAAGAGAAGCAGCACAAGCCCTTGTAGGATGGGAGCCAGTCAACTCAAGGATGCTAGCTTCTAAATCCAGGACATCAAACAAGAGAATCACACTTAAAACCATAATGTGTTATGCCCCAACAAATGATGCAGATGTAATGTCAAGGGGGAATTTTATGACAGGCTTCAGACAGTGGTAAATGGTATCCATAAGAGAGAGATGGATATTTTTATGGGGGATTTCAACGCAAAGATTGGACAGGACAACCACGGCTACACAGCAGTCATGGGGAGACCTGGACTGGGAACCATGAAAGAGAACGGCCAGACGTTTGCAGACTTCTGTACTGAAAACAACCTAGTAATCGTTGGATCAATCTTCCCTCACAAGGATTTCCACAAGATAAAATGAGTGTCACCGGACGGATATACTGAAAACCAGATTGACCACATATGTGTAAGCAAAAAAATTCTCCTCTATCCTTGACGTTCGCAGTAAGAGAGGAGCAGATGCAGCAAGCTTTAATTGAAAGATTGAGATTTTGTCCGGGTTGACAGCTATGTTACAATTACTTAAAAAGAATTTTTCCTGTGGGACTGTTGAAGAGTAAACGAGCTTTTCAAAAGCAGGTAATAACTCTACTTTGACTGAAATAGAATTTGCTATTGATGAAGTCAAAACTATTATGTATAACAATTAATCTAGAAATATTCTACATAGTACATTATATAATAATTCTACATTATACAGTTTAAACCTACAGCCTTAAGAAACACTTTGGGGTTGTTTGTGCTCCTTGCAAAACTGCAAGGAGCAGTTGATGTCTTTAAGAACTAGACTCTTAAAGGTACCAGGGTGATAAATCCGGTCTTGGTGTTAATGAAGCATCAGCTGCAGTAGATGCTGCTGTTTTTTAGGAAGGCTTAAGATTTGGTCTTATGGAACAAATCAGACGAAAACTAGTTGCTGTGACTATGTATCAAAAGGTCAAAGTAGTAACAATCATTCCCAAGTAATAGTCAGCGAAGTATACTGCTAACTATTTTGACATTTCAGAGAGGTATATTAGAAATTTTCGAGAAAAAGGAGGAACGCTATGAACTGGCCCGATTGAGAAAATGGTTTCATATTTTAAAGATAGTGCTTTTTTTTTCGTCATCCCTGATAAGTTATTCTTATGAAATCTCAATAAGCTATATGCTAACTTTAAACAAATTTTTCCTTACTTACATATTAGTTTCTCTAAGAACTGCTTTCTTGGTCCAGATTTGGGTATTACAGTCAGATTAAGCAGCGCGCGTTTAGTGCTATTCACCATAATCCTATTTTTTTAGTAGAGGCAACTAGAATTAACAAAAAGTACAAATAATTAATGGGGATGGTCGTTTGTAGTCTCTGAAGTACAACATGAAGTCATAGATGTGCTAATCGCCTTGCCACAGTGCCCCTGAAGTGCCCCAGGACAGAGAAAAGTCAACTGGTGACACTGTCAAGTTGTTAGTGGAAAAATTAATAGCTTGAAAAAGAACATTCATTCATTACCAAGTGTCAATCATGATAACTGAAAGCAAGAAAGGAAAGATTAAAGACAGAGCCATAGTTTTTGGAGACTGCAGAAAATTATTCTTTTGTCGTCCAGGATAAAAGTAAACCCCTTCATTGAAGCAAAGCACATTTCACACTTCTGGTGCCAGTCTATTAAAATAATAATAAACTGCTGGAGCGAACGAGTTTCTTTTCTTTCAGATGATTCGGAACATGCCACAGACGTTGTAGACGAAATTCGAAGTCATGAAAATATCTATTTGAAATAATAATGGTTAAAAGGAATAGTGCTTTTTAAAATCTTATTTATATACCGATAGTAGGCCTCGGTTTGCATGGTTAATGACAGGTACCCAGGTGTTAGATGGTTTGATAGATAATACGGTAGGTAGTTAAGCAGGTACCGAAGTGAATGGACTCGTGACTAGCCAGTTCGATACTAATTAGAGCTTGATGAATCCTAGTGTAGATGTTCAGAATATGTAAAAAGAAGTACAGTGTGTTTAAAACATTAATGTAACAAGAAATACTCATAGTTGGTAGCATAAAAAGTAAAAAATAATTATTTAGTAAAACAGCTTTATTCCAGCTTAACTAGGCAAGATGTCTACAAAAGGATTTCTCTTATGTATACACTAAGTATATACATAAATTCCGACGTTTTAAGCATCCAGGTTAAATGTAGCGAGCATCTAACGAGCGGGGTTATGAAGCTGTGCAGCATCTAATACAAAGGTTGCCCGTGTGACTTGGTAACCTGGATCACAAAACACAGTCGCACAGGAAATTGATCTCTTAAAAACGAAGGATCCCTTTTGGGGGAACGAGTGGAAAGGAAGGCATATATATATATATATATATATATATATTCACGAACTTTTATGTGTAGATTTAGATTAGTTATTCCATGGTAATTGACAATAGTTTTTATCTTTGTAGGTTGATTTTGATAAGCCAGACTTCAAAAGATTTCCATGCTTGAGAAAAATACATGGAAGGGAAATAATTGTGGGGCCAGAAGATGTTTTGTACATCCCACCATACTGGTAGGTTATTTCATATGTGTTTTTGTCTACTTTTTTATTCAGTATGACGGTTTAGGGCCAAGTCATGCCCCATGTAAACCCAAGACTTTTTGAAGTGAGCAACTAAAGATTAGAGCAGGCNCATATATATATATATATATATATATATATATATATATATATATATATATATATATATATATATATATATATATTCACGAACTTTTATGTGTAGATTTAGATTAGTTATTCCATGGTAATTGACAATAGTTTTTATCTTTGTAGGTTGATTTTGATAAGCCAGACTTCAAAAGATTTCCATGCTTGAGAAAAATACATGGAAGGGAAATAATTGTGGGGCCAGAAGATGTTTTGTACATCCCACCATACTGGTAGGTTATTTCATATGTGTTTTTGTCTACTTTTTTATTCAGTATGACGGTTTAGGGCCAAGTCATGCCCCATGTAAACCCAAGACTTTTAGAAGTGAGCAACTAAAGATTAGAGCAGGCTTTCTATGGTTACACGAATAAAACGATCATTTACCTAGTCAGCCTAAGTGTAGGGAAGCTTTTATTAATAGATCACCAGGCGCCACGAGATTCATGAAGAAATAAAGGCAAAAACGGATAAACAGCTAATGGTTTTTCCGCCGAGTTTCGATAACAATCGTTTTAAAATTCACATTTTCTTTAGGCATACGCATATGTACTTATTGTAGCAAGTTTTAGTATTTCTTGATGGACTATGAAAATCCAAACAAAAAATGTTTTATTCACTATATATATAGGCTTCAAGATTCGGCACTTTAAAAACATTTTTTAATGCTATTGGCCCAACAAGACAATTTTATTGGCGCAACGAACTTGAAGATTACTTGAAAAGTTGGGAATACGCCATTTTTGACCAATGCTTTCTTTTTCCCTCATCGTTCTTGCAACTTTGTGACTGTTGAGCTTCGTCTTGCAAAGGGGGTACTAATGTCCAGTAAAAACAAGGTTTTTTCCGTCTCAGACTTCACTCGGCCAACGGCCAAGATGATAAGATTGATCAACAAAAGCCTTGACCATTCGAGGGCTTTGGGCATCATGGCACGTTACTGATGACTGTTTACTGAAACAAGAGCAGGACATGCCCATTACAAAGGTATTGTATCTCGCAATATTTTGAAGATTACTCAGACGTACAAAATGTCTAGGACCAAGTCATACAGCCCCTATCTTAGAGCCTGCCCCAACCAGAAATAATTGGGAGATAGATGTATGTATTTCAGTGGTACATTTTGCCACCACATATCGTACATCTTCAGAAAAATAAACATGATGCATATTGCTTGGATGTGTTAAACCTTTTACGACATACCAACTGGTCGAAGAGGAACACTAAACGGTTCTTCGTTTAATTCATTTCTTTGCATTTAGTTTACCAATGCCACATTTAAGCAAGTGTTTTTACAGTTAAAGCGAGTAGGAACTTTCGGGAGGAATCGGTTATCTCAGGCACGTCTTGCTTGTTGATTCCTGAGCGTCACCAGGTAAGCCCCCACGATAAAAGATATTTCGCATGAGCGAGCCATCGATTGCTGATTGACTGAAAGGATATGGAGTTTAAGAGCCACCTCTCATCCGTAACTTGAAGAAAAAGGAAATGCACAATTTTTGTTGGTGCATTAGAACTGACGAAAGCAAAGGACTGATGTTTAAACAATATTTTGATGGTACATCGCTTTCCATTCATTGTCGAATCCCTCCACTCCACCCACAATGCACAAACCCCCCAAGAACAATTTTTTTCTCATGCACAAAACAAAACTCCCCCGAGAGCGCGTCAGAATAAAAATTAAACTCTTCTTTCTTTTAAAAATAAAAACGTGTGTCTTGCTCTGCTTTGCCTATTTCCTGCTGATGTCAGATCAGCAGCTGTCAATCAGTATTTCACTGAGTTTAAAAAAGAGCGCAAAGCACTGTCACGTGATAAGCCACCGATTGACTCTGATATCCTAACAAAATTTGCCTGTGCGTAACCGCCAAAGCTTCGTTCGTACATGAAGTACACGAAATTGTAAGGCAAGGATAGGCCAGCTGTCATTAATCTACCCGCACAGGCAATCTTTGACACGGAATAAGGCCTTTGCGACGAACAGTATGTTCGACTTTGTAAGAATGGTTCGAATTGTGAGCTTTATTCTTCTGATGCGAGTTTCTCATATACAACATTCAGAGAAACATTTTACCCAGGCTTTTTTAAACCCTTTTCACTGTAGTTCCCGTTTTTCGACATAAAACGGACTCTATTTGATCTTGTGAATAATGAAATATGGCATGAAAGTTAAACAGCGATTTTTAATGAAAGAGCAGTAAAGTCTCCCTCAATATTAGCTGAAAATTCAACATTCCTTGTATTCGCCCTGCTCTTCTTCCCCTTTAAATGCTGCCTTCTTCCCTAAATTCCGCCTTGTTCATCTCAGTGGATTAACAAAGGGAACCCCAGAAAAGTTTTTGTTCTTTTCCGTTCGTCATAACCATGTGAGATTGCCTGCTTTCCATCAGGGAGGTTAATCGGGGAAGAAGTACATTTTAAATGGCTGTGTTCGAGAATTTGCCTGACTTTTTAGTCTCGTTTTTTTATTCAAAGAAGATAAAAAGTAAACTTGTATTTCACACCTATATATTTAAAAAATGGAACAATAAAATTTTTTGTAGGAGCACATTTTCCCGTTAAATCCGGCCACCTCCTGTAAAGTGNCTTCTTCCCCTTTAAATGCTGCCTTCTTCCCTAAATTCCGCCTTGTTCATCTCAGTGGATTAACAAAGGGAACCCCAGAAAAGTTTTTGTTCTTTTCCGTTCGTCATAACCATGTGAGATTGCCTGCTTTCCATCAGGGAGGTTAATCGGGGAAGAAGTACATTTTAAATGGCTGTGTTCGAGAATTTGCCTGACTTTTTAGTCTCGTTTTTTTATTCAAAGAAGATAAAAAGTAAACTTGTATTTCACACCTATATATTTAGAAAATGGAACAATAAAATTTTTTGTAGGAGCACATTTTCCCGTTAAATCCGGCCACCTCCTGTAAAGTGACTTAATGTGTAGCCACTTTTGACAACTTTTAGTATTGTTTAGCCCCAAAGTATCTAAGCTTCTTGTTTTATCCCCGAATACAACTGAGGATTCAAATCGCCACAGGGCCTTCAGTTCCATTAGAACTATGCCAAACGCACGTCCAGAGCTCGTCAATGACACGAACGTATTTCAAGTGATTAAAGCAGGTATCTGGTCAAGGTGGCGGGAAATGTAGTCACGTTAAGATTTGGTCTCTCAATATTTTTGGCATGTGTCAAAAAAAGTACTTTTGTAAATGCAGATTCTATATGTTACTTGTTTCATGGAGAGACTATGAATTATGCTCCAAGCAATCATTTTATTTCCTGACTTGTAGCTGTATAATCAAGGAATTGTTTATTTCTCCAAGGGAGCAATTGCACAAATTTTGTTAATTTTATCTCGAACTGTTGAGTTATGTCCAGGACCAAACTGTATTTATTAAGGAGCCACAAGACCTTGCTTCGAGTAAAGGTATAAGGATTGTTAATCGAAACATGCGAGATTTGTTGCAAAAAAGGATATTATTGCTGAACTTTTACACTATAATATTGACATTTGTTGTTGTAATGAAACTTCTACAACAACCGACATTTTTGAGTCATTCCTACAAATTTAGGGTTACGTGTGTAAACAGAAATGCAGAGCTTCGAATGCAGTAAAAGGCATCAGAGTCAATTAGAGATTTTATGGATTTAAATGTTTTAAACACACCAAATGCTTTGTAATAAGGTAAAAATGCAGGTCTCCGATGGATCAATATATCCAGAAGTAATTAATTTTTTTAACGTCATTTTCTCCAGTAACTGGGACACAGACGGTGCCCTCTACAGAGACTTTCTTGGCCGCACGCCCTTCCTGACGCCAACCAATGGCTTTTTAATTTGTAAAGTTCCAAAGTCCTTTAGCCAAAGAATCGAACCTTGAACCTTGGTTGCTGCACTAAGCATTAATCAACAGCTCCTCAAACTCAAATAACAAAGTCATTGGATCAGATGACATTCCTGCCAAATGCCCAAAAGACATTCTACATGCATCAGACTTCCACTTGCAAAACTGATAAACTAGTCATTGCCTTGAGGCGTGGTACCGAATGACTTTAATAATCGCTAAAGTATCACCCATACTTAAGTCTGGAGACGCTACAAACGCAGAAAATTACCGTCCAATATCTGTACTCCAAGTGGTGCCCAAGATACTGGAGAAATGTGTCTATTGTTAACTACCTGCATACACCGAGTCAAAGAAACTACTTTCGTCGTACCAGTTGGCTATTGTCTTGGACCTAACAGTGTTATTGAACAACCAGTTCGGGAAATGCTACAAATAGGCATCTGGTCGATCGAGACATTGTAAAAGTTCGACCACTTTTTACTGTTAAGGCTGCAAAAACACTATCTGGCCTTGGTTCTACCGATTCAGACGTACTTTCCCATTGATTGTTTCTCGTTTACGGATACTAAAAAATGTAAATAAGCTTTTGTCGATGAGAGGTTGTCAAAGATCATATCAACTCGTTTTATGCATGTAACTGGTACTCCGATTGAAACGCCTAAAATGNCGAGACATTGTAAAAGTTCGACCACTTTTTACTGTTAAGGCTGCAAAAACACTATCTGGCCTTGGTTCTACCGATTCAGACGTACTTTCCCATTGATTGTTTCTCGTTTACGGATACTAAAAAATGTAAATAAGCTTTTGTCGATGAGAGGTTGTCAAAGATCATATCAACTCGTTTTATGCATGTAACTGGTACTCCGATTGAAACGCCTAAAATGAAGAAAAGAGCCGTATTTGACCATCATTGCATTAAACTTGTCATATTTTTATACGGGGTGCATTAAACCAACCCCCGTGCCATGGCTCTACGCCATTACTGGCATTGCTCCTCCAGACATTCAGAGGGAAACGATCAGCAAGGCTAAAAGAAGCAAAGTCGATGCAGATTAGCGGCACCCTCTTCACCGGCAACAACCTGCCCGAAAGCTCCTGCGATCTAGGACAAGCTTCCTGGACGCCACTCAACCTCTAAACCACTAACTAAAACAGGAGAGGGAGCAAAAATGGCGGGAACAGTGGAACAAACATGAAGAGGCTGGACAGCAATGGATTGAGAGGGTCATTTTGCCAAATGAAGAACTGCCAGTGGAAGTGGGGAGAATTGGATAGTATGGTAGACCGTGAATCGCATCCGGACAGAAAATGGAAAATGTATGGCATCCCGCAAGAGGTGAGGCTTCACTACAACAGATACCTGCAGCTGTGGATCGGTGCAAACAATGGCCCGCCTTCTAAACTGTCCAACTGCACCAGTCTGCCAACCAGCTGATCTGGCACTCCCCTTAGTAGAGGTTTTGGATTGTGCACGTTTCTGAAGGACAAGAGTCTGGCAGGACAAGAAGAAGAATTACATTAAACAAGATGTAAACAAAAACTTAAGAAGTAACTTCCAAAATTTCTGAACGTTTACCAAAAGTGAAACTCTAGGTTGTTCAAAATGTCGCCTGCGTTCAAGGTGCTAGAATGTTCACTACTAGTATTTAATGTCACGAAAGAAAAAGACAAATGTAAAATTTAATTTTTACTTAACATCTAACTTTATCGTCATTATTAAGAGTGACCCTCGGCAGCTTCACCTATATATCTAATTTACCTAGTTCCTATTTTGTATAGAACATTGAATATTTTACGCTTTTAATGCTTTTTTTTTTCGACTAAAACTAATTTTTATTACATTTATTTTTACTTATAGCTTTTTTAAAATTTTAAAATACTAGCAGTAGAAACGATGATGTTAGTATTTTGCATATATTTTGCAAATTTTGTACATATTACTGAAGTTTTAAGCAGAAAAATAAATAAATAAGTAAATGAATGAATAAATAACCACTGGAAATGTTTTGACTCGTTAGTCAGTCTTATTCCTACCCCTGTATGATATGGCGCACAGGAACTGGCAGTAAGAGACAGTTTTTACGAGAGGCCTTTTTCAAAGGATTAAAAGATTTTCTTGGCAAAATTTTTACTCTTATTGAGGATTCTGCCAAAATCCGGAGTTTGTCAATTGATTGAAGAGAGGGGGTACTTTTCGTACTAAATACATTCGATATAACTTTACTGGGTTTCAAGAGCATCCCCTGGTTACCTTAATCTTTTTTACAAATTTTTTGATTGTCATTTTGGTTGGCGGTAGCAGTGTAAAAGCATGCGACTTGTTTGCCGAAGAAATAGAGACCAGAATGTCAAATGGTTATTTCCATCTTTGGATACTACTTTGTTAAGTTCTGTTGACTTCTTCAGAAAAACTTAAGAGCAAACAGCTGGCCTTTCCTTATCGTTTTCAGAAAGAAAACAACTTTTGTTTGGTAATGTTGCAGGTAAGGTGCTTATGTGTCTCGACAATTATAAACAACATGCTAAGAAAGAGATTGAATTAAGTTCTCGGAGGGTTTGATAATTGGAAAGACGACATGTACGTTACAACCACCGCCCAGGAAAAGCTAAACATATTTCGGGGTGGTTATACGAAGGACAGGTTGAAAAAGTAACGGGATATATTTAAAATATTGGTGAAAAAACAAGCTGAAGAAGGCATGTTTGAAATTGCTAGTTAGCTTACTGGGTTCCAGGCAGCATAAAACCTGATTTGACTTAATGTTTAGTTATTGATCGGTCAGAATATAACGGAGTTCCCATAACATGAACTTTTGCAACCACCGTCCATTCTAGATACAACATGAGTTCTTGTAAATTTTTGGTCCCTCAAGACGTCATTACATCACTATTTTAAACTTCCATCTGTTAAAATATAAATGACAGTTTTTTTAATTCACTAGCCTACTCTTATTTTTTCAAGATGAATATCTTGCTATTAAATCACGTTGGGGTGACTATTTTTTGCCTTAATGTTATGGTAATGATCCAGAAACCCATTGTGTTGTTGATACTTACAGAATAATATGTAGCCATTGGTGGGTACGTTACTGGCATTTCTGCGTTATACAATGGACTGCTTGAAACGGAAAGACAGGTATAATGTTTAGAAAACCATTTAGTATATTGCCGGTTATTCCGAAGCCACCATCATACGCGTTCTTCAAACATTAATGACCGAGCCAGAAATAGGCTCGGTGCTTATTTATTCTATTGGACAATTCCTTGTTATACTTGTTTATATTTTGTAGAAGACTGAACACGTTTTTTAAGAACATTACAATTCGAATGGGAAGGTTTTGGCTGTTCAAGGTAGGCGGTATGTGATTAATCAAGAGCATAGTGTTGGATTGATGCTGGCATTGCTGAGATTTTCAAGATTGCAAAACGAAGTGGTGGTTAAACAATTGTTAAAAGTGTTTGCGACTCAAGGAAGAGAGCATAGTGTGACGTAAACGTCCTTAACAAACTAAATCTGATCATAGAATGTGTGCATGGAGTTTAGCATTTATTAGTGAGGGATCAATCACGAATACATTTGGATGGTCACGCTTTCCAAAGACGATTTTCGGCACGTGTGTGATGACGTAAACGAACATGCGCGAACTCACTTCCCATCACTCTATATTAACATTATATTTGTATTACTTGGGGAGCGTAGTATTTGTTGTATAAGTAGAAGTTCGAATTTTTTGCGTAGTTTCGCATTGGTTTCATATGCGGTAGCTGTTCCGAAGCGAATAGTTGTTAAGAGCAAAAACTTGATTTTTATACGTACCTTGTTGCCTCCAGCGCATTGATTCTTGCTTACCTCTTTAAGAACGTTGTTTAATCTCCAAACATTGAAATTAGTTTCTACACAGTTTTAGTTATGCTGTTGGTTTTTATCGTTATAAATTCATTGCTGCAGTTTTAACAATTTTTAGAAATAAAAAAGAAGAACTTCATTGTTTACACAATTGACTTAATACTTTTAGTTATTCTGTTTGAGGAATTATAATCAAAAACCATCTCGAAGATTGTGTTTACTTAAGAAGATCAATCTCACAAAGAAAAAATCAATCGAATTGACGAATGTCATCTCTTGTTGAAATTGGACTTTCGACAAGTTATTTATTGAACGTTAAGTCTCAAGTTTTTGGAAGAAACAAGATAAGGCTTCCTTTACACGGAAAGCACTATCTTGGTTTCTTTTGTATCACAACAAGAAAGTTATACAAACGATTTTGATTGTACTTTAAAACTTGGTTTACTGCAAAATATGATATCGTGAAAGGGGTTTTAAGCAGTGTAATTAAGGCGTGTTTTACACAGCGCCAGATATAGGTGACTATACGCAGTATTCGTTTAGAATATTTGTATTTGCATTGTGTTTCCTTGGGCTATCATACCGGAACTTTAAGGCTGTATTTAAGTTTTGGTAGAGTTGCTCTACCAAAACTTCACNAAGTTTTTGGAAGAAACAAGATAAGGCTTCCTTTACACGGAAAGCACTATCTTGGTTTCTTTTGTATCACAACAAGAAAGTTATACAAACGATTTTGATTGTACTTTAAAACTTGGTTTACTGCAAAATATGATATCGTGAAAGGGGTTTTAAGCAGTGTAATTAAGGCGTGTTTTACACAGCGCCAGATATAGGTGACTATACGCAGTATTCGTTTAGAATATTTGTATTTGCATTGTGTTTCCTTGGGCTATCATACCGGAACTTTAAGGCTGTATTTAAGTTTTGGTAGAGTTGCTCTACCAAAACTTCACATCACAAAGTTTGAAGGAAACCCACTCGATTTGATCAGATTTTGAGAGCAGTTTGAAGAAGAGGTTGAGAAACTGTGTACCTTTCGCAGAGTTTTCATAATTACCGTGAGCTCTAATTGACACAAACAAAATCGGAAATACACGAACTACCGTTTACTAAAGAATGTTATAAACACGCCAAAAGAGTCTGAAACAGAAATATGGTGTTATTTCAGAAATCATGGTACAAACGTAGATCTCCGCACCATAACTTACCCATTTACCCGATCCTTGTAGCTGTAACTAAAAATCAGAGATTTCCATTGCTGCTTGACGCTGCTGTTAAAAGTCATTTGTTTCATCGCAATTAGCACGTATCCTTGGTATCCACCCTTATTGGGAAGAAAATGCTATGGAAACAATCACAGCTGTCGTTCACCAGATGCTGGCCTTTTATGAATTCCAAATTTCATCGATTAATAGAGCATTCACCCTTGAAATCAAAGCAAACCAAGCTGACGGTCAAATTATCACTGCCCTTTCCAACTCTAAATCCTCTGAGCTGGAAAAAAAGGTATCCACACGTCAAAGATGTACCTTCAGACAACGAAAATGACCAATTCGGACAGGCGATTGACTTGATATTTTGAACTGGAGACATTTGCCTCATCAAAACTGCCGAAATAATCACTGGAAAGTTCTGAGAATCAGTTACCAGAAAAAAACTTACTCGGTTGGACCCTTACTGAGAAAGGAAGCACTTCCTCAAGTCCCAGTTACTTTGTTGTTACTGCTCACGAATATTACAAACAATTTTATTCGTTATATCTATTTGTTATTGAAGACCCGCTGGAAGATGGTAAGTAACAAATTTTCACAGAATTCAAAGAACAGTTTTATCGCAATCCTGATGGGAAATACTCGACTAGACTCCATAGGAAGGCTAATCACCCTACATTAGCTGAAAAGGACACTCAGCAATGTACGATTACATTTGCTTCTCAAAAATTGAAGGAAACACTGCATGCATTAGGTAAATATGACAACACCACTCAAAACCAGATGAATAATGGCATTTAAAGATTTGGTCCTGAGATTTTTACAGGAGAGCACGTGAATTACATGCCACATTGAGCAGTCATCAAAGAACAAGCCGAAATGAATGGAACTATGGATCGTGTTTGGTAGCTCATCAAAGCCCCCAAAAAGCAGTCTCCCCCAATAATTGTTTTCACGCAAGACCTGCACCGCAGCCTCGTCGAAAGAACATTCTGAAGAGAAACCGCACGAAACCGATAACCCTTCTTGGTGATGTCAAGCAAGGCCTCTTACAAATCGCTATTGACGAAGAAGATAGAAATGCTTTTCTATTTTACTGTATTTGTGATATATCCTCGCATACACCTCGTCGAAAAAAAGGGGGAAAAAGACCAATACCACGAAAAGAACTGGTTACAGGCCACATGGTTTACCAACTAGCTACAAAACATAATAAATGGACTGTATGACCATCCTATCTCGACAATCTGTGGATGTCTTGTCAGTACTGCCGCCCTATTTTAGATGAACAGTAAAAGTAAAGAATGGAAACAGTTTGTATTAAATCGAGTTTCAGAGGTCAACGAAATTAAAGAGATTAATTGAAAACACTGCCTATCATTTGGCAATCTCACTGATATCGGAAGTTGGGGCATCTTTCTAGTACCAGATCTTTGGTATTCCGGACTTCAGTGGGTGTCAGACGAAGACTTATTGCCAGAATATATAACCAACATCTTATTGCCCTTAGAAGTTGAGCTAAAATGTGCAAGCAGCAAAGCACTTTCTTTTACGAAAGCTCGAGAGGACCCTTTCCGAAAACTTTTACTCGAACACCAAGTTGCAAGGGTTACACGTATCACCGGTTGGATCACGCGATTATGTGCAACTATAATGGTTAAACAAAGCAGACAAAGACCCTCGAGAACTTTTAAGCAGTGGATTAAAATAGCTTCACTTTCACCCGTCAGTGGTGGACCAGACGCATCCATTCAAACTTTGAAACTTCCGCTGATTATCGAGTGACTGTGCAACGATTTAGCCATGCTCATAATGAGAAGAAGATCCTTATCTGCAAGGGGAGAATCCTAGGTTAATATCCAGTATCACTTGATATAATTTTTGTTGTCAAGCTGAAAAATTAAGATACTAACCATACCAGAATCTGAAATAGGTCTTCTGTTTAGGCAATTTCTTAGTTAGTAGCAAGTACTGTGTGTCCATGGCCAGGCCTTGTTTTTGGTCCCTGCCATCAGTAGAGACTAGCAATGTGATCCGTACAACTTAATTGCTTTTCAAAAAGAAGCTATTAGAACATCTTAAAGTGGAATAAAAACTTGTAATTTGTAATTAATTTTCTCTGTTAGTACTGCGATAATCAGAAAAAAGGTATATGCACAAAAAGCACAGATTAACTTGAAATACAGCAAATAATACCTGGGTTCAGATGTAACTACCTAGTTTAGTGCAAGTTTGTTTGGACAAAAGTGATAAAAAGGTCGTTGCTTTGCTCCGCATTTTATACATTTTGATTGGTTCATTATTAGCGGTTAAGAGGTTTTGGTTGTAAAATATATTTATTTTATCATGTGCCCTTATTATATAGAAATATATTATTTTTGGAAGAGTTGTATAGTTATGTCAAACAACAATTGTAAACTTTGGAAACTCTGGTTACATTAAGGATTCATTCACTGCTTTATAGTTTCCGTTGATGTATGCTTGTGGGGCCATCCATGTATTACGTTCGCGTGAAATTGGCCATTTTTGGACCCCCTTCCTCCTTGTTCGCACATGTTCGCAGGGACGTACACCCCCCGTACGTTATACATTTTTTGACCGTCATTTGTAGTTGCCATTTCGATAAATAAGTTTAAAATTATGTTATCGATTCTTCTTTTATAGAAGCTCACGTGCTTAAATTCAAAAAGTAAAGAATTGACTCTGGGCTATTGTTGTGGGAAATGAAAGCAATTATAATAACTAGATACAAGCGGAATACAAACGAAAATAATTCCATACAAACAAACAATAATTCTTTTAAAACAGATACAAAAAATTACACCAGCACATCTGTCTTTCGCTGTCACTACTTGTGAAAGCTGCAAGCAAAAAAAATGTTTTAATGTGAACATTCTCACCTTGTGATTCCCACTCCCTCTGTTCGCTTTTGTTCGTATTTGTTCGCATTTTAGGATACCCTCCCCCCCAAGTGTGAACGTAATAAACAGATGCCCCCTATCAACAAGTGCAACGAAATGCGGACTTTACAACCCGATGTCACGGTTTGTATGCGACATGGACTCCCACGTGTCATTTATTCATGTATCTATTGGATCTTGACCAAAACCATACCGTTCACAAAATAGGGGGAAATTAAATAATGAATAAACTAAACCAATAGCGAAGTCAATAGAAGATTTTAAAGAAGCGGGAATCTGGAGGGGTTTTTATTGAACGCCTATTTGCTTTTTGATTCTTCTTACCGAAAATAAAATGATCGTCAGAAAAATGTGTAGCAATGTCTAAATACTGCCATTGTGAACAAGCTACTACCTTGTACAAGGTCCAGCCGAATCTTTTTGTTCCACTTGTGTGTTTTACTATGCAACATGAAGTCTGTCACACCCTGATTTTATACTACCGCAACTGTAACCGTATAAAAATACTGTCATTTCCTGTTGAGTTTAACATTATTAGGTCTGGTACTGTAATATATGCATAGAACGAAACTACATTTTTGGCTGTTCTAGGTCCTCATTGTAAATGGACTGCGATTTTCATGTAGCGTGAATTTTGACTGGTTTTTTTTTTACTTATATAGGTGTCTTATTATAACACCTCACAAGAACATTTACTTTTTTTTTCGGTAGTTCATTGTCATTCATGCATCCACATTAGTTTGGTATATGAGTAACAGTGAATAACGATGTTAATTATTAGCTGCGAAACATAAAGTTTACCAGCATCCATTGTAAATGACTTCAATTATTTTGATCTTCACTCTTCATTGTCACTTTTACCCATACCTACTGTCGAGAGTAAATGTTCCATGATAATTTCATTGCCTTTCCCATTTGCAGGTGGCATTACATAGAGTCAGTTTCTGATGGCAGGACGACGATATCTGTTAACTTCTGGCACAAGGTATTCAAGTTTTCTCTTCTAAGAAGTAGTTTAGTTTATTTGACTTACGATAACCAGAATGTTTGACAGCTAATGGTTAGTACATACTTAGCATATCTTGAATGTGGAACCGTTCAGCAGGAACAGAAACAGCAACAGGAATTGTTGCCCAAAAGTTCAGACCATCCACTGTAGCGTTATTCAGTGGTACTCTAGGTTTAACAAGATCTTGCTTGACACAATTCAGACAGTGCCGTCTCAGGCGTAACAGTCTTAATGCCCATTTAATTCATAGCTAGATGTGACAGTTTCTTTGTCGTTGCAACACATAACCTAAATTCGACCGACGAGTTTACTTTGAAGTACCGAATGGATGACTAACAGCAGAATTTTGGACCCATAATTCTAATTAAGACAGCTCTGACGCCCATTTGCGAGTTGTTTTAGGGGTCTCAAATAGGAAAAGATGCCAGATTGGCCATGGTTTTAAGTGTTTCACTGGAGGATCACACGGACTGTTTATTATGGGCTGTCTGAAGGAATTGAAAACTAAAAGAACTTTCATGGCCTACAAATCTTGAACATGGTTTTCACAGCCGTTTCTGATGAACCTCTAAACCTATACTTGCTATTATGCAAAAATGTTGTCATGTATTGTTGCTTTTTTTGTTTTGGAAAATTTCATCTTGTATTGGCTTCAGGAACCCATTGTTCACAATTGCAAATAAAGAATCGGATGAATACCAAGACAAAGGTCAAATGCCTATCATCTTGATGATGTGCCCATCTTTACTTCCTATCAGTACCGTCACGCCCAAAAGCAAGTAGTTCATGCTGTACAGTTGGCGAACCTTGTCACCCCCATTGTTTATTTAATCAATAAGATCTACCTGAGACATGTGGTATAAGTACCTCCTCGTTTTATATATTCGTCGTTAGTGACCGGATCTTACTTAAGTATGACCATACATAGCGTTGGCTACATTGTGTCGTTATACCCTTTGGAAAAGTGTCCAAAAACGAAGCTGTTACAGTTTAATGAATGAGCCCTGTACACGAACTTGGTTTCAAGACCAGTTGCAGTTCTTGGCCCTTACTTTTGACAACGCATAGAGTTTAAGTCGTTAAGTAAAAGAAGATACCGGTAACTATTTTAAAAGGAAGTTATACATAGATTAAGAGCCACCACTATGTGATTAAAAAAATTTGGACGTAGTGTTTTGAAAAAAAACCGGAAAAAAGATGGAAGGCTATTAACAGCGAGTTTTTTTGGTATTCAGTCTGAAAACATTTTATCTGTTTAGATAATCTTCCCCTACCTATGAGCCCCTTTTGATTTCCTGTCTAAATTGTTTCGCCTACTTTCTACCGTCATTTCTTCACAATTGACATCGAAAGAACTTTAAAATGTTTTATTTTAGCGGCTTTGAGAATTCACTATCGCATGATGGTAGTGGTAGTAGTGGAAGTAGTGGTGGTTATGTTGGTAGTAACAAAGTGATGATGGTGGTGACGGCGATGGCAGTGGTATTTGTCGTGGTAATGATTAAGATCTGAATATAAAAAGACTTCTGCAACAATATAGGACCAGCAGTATCTTACTGTGGCCACGTAGCACCCTGTGCAGCATTTGTTAACACCGGTCCATATTGTCTTTTGTAACACATGGTAGTGTGATGTGCACTATTTGCAGAAATTATCCCACCACTTCTTTTTTCTTCTTGTATGTACATGTATGACTTATTCTAAATCAACTAGCATTCTGTCACACCCTCAAAGAGATCATTATTATAACCATTGCTGATTCTCCCTTTTCTAGGCAGCAGGAACACCAAAGGAAGTAACACACCCTTTGTCATCCCAACAAAAAATTGCAGTTATGAGAAATATTGAAAAGCTCCTTGGTGATGCTTTAGGTGATGTTTCAGAGGTATAAATGTTTGATTCATGAATATTCTCAGTCGTAGCTCTGCCCTCATTAGTATTACCATTTTTTGTGCTTTAGATTTCTCGGTGAATAGCGTTTTACAGCTTTAATTTTACATTGATGTGTGTGTATTACATGTACGCTTGAAGGTTTGAATGCGCTCGAAATACAACCGTAAAACAAGTTAAGCTGTAATGCAAGATAACATTATTAGGGAGTACTCCATCGTCGGCTTATGTGAGACATTAGTAGATGTGTACAAGGAAGCAGTAATTCAGTAACATGAGACATTATGCCGGGTGTTTCTTTCTTGACGGAAATGAATTGGTCTGTAGTAGTTTCCAGTTTTGACGTGTTAACCTTTTTAGGTAGGCAATACATACATGGCAGTGATTGCTTGTGTTGAGAAATTTCTAAAAAGAAAAAATTGAATTATTTTTTGTTGTTGTTGTGTTTTGGTTTTTGGTTTTATGTCATTTTCTCCCAGTAACTGGGGCTCAGACGGTGCCCTTCCTGACGCCAACCAATGGCTTTTTCTTTTGTGAATTTCCAAAGTCGCCCGCTCTGGGAATCGAACCCTGAAGTCTTGGCTACGATACAGTGGCACTAACCATTAAGCCACGGCTTCTCTTGTGAAAAACTAAATAATGAATAAAAAATTTCAAGAGGCTCAGAGCTTTACACCTGGAACGAATTTGGCTCTTAAACGCTCTTAAATAAGTCGCAAATAAATACTGTTAAAATACAATTGTTTGATATTATAGTGCACATTACGGATTTCTTTTATTGCCTTGCTGGTTTAAAGGGTGTGGGTATTACTTCAATCCATACGAATAGAATAGGTCAAAGAGCGTATTTCAAATGGTCAGAAAAGCGATACCTGATACCTGCCTTGCTATGAAAGTAAAACTTCGAATGGTTATTAAATTAACCCATGAAATTTGTTGTTCCCGTTTTTAAGTTAATAGCATGTTCCAACTTCTTTTTCCTGTATCGATCATTTTATTGAATTTATCAGATTAGAAATGTAATCTGCTTTCTGACCTCCACAACATATCTTTTTTGTTTTTTAATATGGTCAAGGTCCCGTAAAATCCAGAGTGACTACAAGCAAGTAGTTTTTTAACGTGTTTCCACTTATAAAGTTTAAGTAATCATGTGTGTGTGTGGGGGGGGGGGGGAAGGGGGGGTTATGAGAAGAGGCTTGGTGTGATGTACATACTAAACTTTTCATGCAGGGCCATTGTTTACATTGTGAAAAAAAAAAGTTAAATGTTTTTGGAATATTTTTTTAGATTGGACCCCTCTTGAATACAGTCGTTGGTGGAAGGTATGCAGTGGATGAAGATTTTCTAAATGAGGCCGTTGCAAAATAAAGTGATTTGTTAATATTCGATATGGTGTGTGGTTTCTAGTTGCTGCACATGCAAAGTTACCATGACATTTTATATAATTTTTTATTTAAATCTATACAAAAGATATGTAAAAGCACGCTATCAAATATTGCATATACGGTTACGTTTTTATCCAGTCGCACGTATTGATGTGTTTGTTTTGTTATATGTTGATTTAACCAATTGTTATACACAAACGAAACACTTACTTTGTATGAAAATATATACAATCCACAAAAGTGAGTGTGATCTTGACTAGTCTTGACAACTATTTTATTGATTATTTATTAGTGAGTTGTTGACATAGTATGTGGCGTTCGAACCCATGATCATAATTGACTTCTTCGCCAATGCCAAAGAAGTTTTTCAGAAGACCACTTACTTTGTTAAATTGTATCTAAAAGCTGCTGACCATATAGTGTCTGATCCGTTGATTAATACTGGCTTTTCAAAACAAACCTGTCCAGTTTTTTTCAAAAGTACTACTCACCTCAAATAGTCAGCATGCGTTGGATCCCTCGTCAGACGCTCCAAACCATAAAATAATTATTTTACGAAAACCTAAACTGATGAAAATTAGGACCTCTTTTCTTCACCGGTATCTCGTTGTTACACATTGTTCGAAGAGATTGTTCCAGATGTGTTGATTTATTGAAAGAGATGCTGCTTTTGTGGCATGAAATTTGGACATTCCATTCTTTGGTAAAAAGCTCCCACTGATCAGATGCTTCTTTTTCGATTATATTCTGCATCTAATGGCATTCTGTCTGGGGTTGGGTGGTGGTGTTTACTTCCCTAGTTAAAAAGGGGTTTACAGACGTTCAAAGCAGTCGAAACAGAGAGACTGAAGATCAGAAAAAAGTAGTCACCAAAGGCAGTAACCATCCAACTATTCAACGAAAATCAGAAAAGGAATGTCTCTTGAATTTTACTTCGAAATGCCGAGTGCTAACTTGATTACAGTTGCCAAGCATGTTAACCTTATTATCTCAGAAATCTGTAACATCGAAGACAAAGCGGAGAGGGTTCCCCCACAAATTAGAACCAAGCAGTAAATTTGAAGTCTTTGCAGGATGTTATTCAGAACTCTCTACTGGAATTCAATGAGCACTGTAGCTGGGAGTGAATAGAATTGGGGCACTTCACTAAGCCTGCAACAAAGAGAAAAAAAGATTTTCAAAAATAGTGAACATGAAAAAAGTGCACGAGGCTGATCATGAAGGAGATCAAAATTCTAATTTGAGAGAAATGTATACTGTTGTCAGGAGTCCTTTACAAAAACACTTTCATGGTGATGACGCAGAAGCAATTTTACCATTTGAAGAAAAGAAAAACTGGACAGACCTGTAACAATGGAATCGAGACTAATAAAAAATGTTAACAACAGCAAAGCAGCTGACCGGTAGAGAGTAACAGCCAAACTCGTATTGCATACTGTAAAGAATATTGACGAATTTCTTTATAAAGAAGACTTTTTTTATAAGATATACTTCTCCTATCCTTAACGTTTTTTGCAATGTATTCCTGAATCGTACAAAATTAAGAATCTTATCTCGTACCAACTCGCACCATTTTTTGAGATCCATGTACGCTTTGAGATGGTGTTGTGTAAGATAGGTTGAAATACTTTAGTACACAGCTACTTGATTCGCTATATTTTCAAAGTATATGTCTTCACTTAGTGTGACAGACGGCCGTGGTTCCTATGAACCAGAAAATGCAACTGAAATGCGTGCACAAAGGTCCAGTAAAAGACGAAGGTACTGAATACGAGAAGACTGCTTGTTCTTCCTGATCTCCATCTATTGGCGGAAGAGTTAAGAAAAACTAAAAAGCTAATCATCTATAATTTGGTTGCAATTCATGTACTGTATGGTACACCACATTTTATCATAATTAATTTAAAAGGTAAACAAATTATGAAGATGAAAGTGAAGCTAGCTTATGCTGCCACTGTATCACATTTGTCCTTTTTTTTTCTTTACTTACAATAGTAATAGATATCTAAATAAGCATATGAATTACAACATAAAACAGTATGGGCTGCAGATCAAAAATTTTTGGAGGCTTTAGAATACGAACAGACCTAGTGTCCTCAATTGGTTAACTAAGTACAACCTTGGGGCTTGGAAACACCGGGTGGTCAGTGATTGTGGATTTGGAATAATTGGCTTGTCATGTTTTGATAAAGTGGTACCCTTGGGTGTTACAAATGTGGAAGGTTCAGCATGAGGTGTATATGGAACTGGAGGTGACGGTGGTGGGTCTTGTAAGGCTCTTTCTATTAGCTGGACTAGTACTTAAGGGATATCGAGGCTATTCCTATCATCACTACTGGCCCCTTTTCTACACATCTACGTTCTAGCATTAGATGATCAACGTAAACAAATCTTATGGTGTTAATTGGTATTGTTACAATGTAGGTGGACCTTTGATGCGAAGTGTTGTCCCAGTAATCCACTTTTCCTTTCCTCCCCTGAAATTTCCAACTCTAACTGGTTTATACTGATCAGAGGTTGGAGCATGGCCTTTGTCAATATAAAGGTATTGTTTAGAAGTACCTTGGTGGTACTCAACCTTGGCCCAATGGATGGGTTTGACCAGAGTAAGGCAAATACCAGGGGAACGTTTTAGGGATAATTCTGCTGGAGACGTGCCTGCAGTTGAATTCGGGTGTTCCTGTAAGTGAAAAGAATAAACACCACTTAATCATTTAATGCTGTAAAGGAAGGTTAGTTGAAAAAGGAGCAAAACTATGGTTTTTTAATGTCTGTTCACGACGTTCAGCTAACCCATTGGTAGCAGGATGCATTGGTGTACTAAGTGTTTGCTGGATCCCATTTTCTGGCAGAAAGTGCTTGAACTCATCAGCAATATGTTGTGGCCCATTGTCTGACACAACATGCAACGGAAAACCATATGAAAAAAATACGTTTCTTAGCTTTATGATAAAAGCTTGAGCAGTTGTACTATTCATTAGAAAACTTCAACCACTTGTATTAACTGTCAACTACAAGCAAAAAGACTGCCCTTTTAGTTGAAAAAATCAAGGTGAATCTGCTGTCGGGAGGCACAGTGGCCCATTGTCATAATAACAGGTGCCTGTGTAGGTATCTTGCGGGTTTTTTCAGGCAGGTAGGACGCAAGACTTCTCTTTTTGTCTACGTCTGCCCACCATTTATTTTATGCTGCCAAAGCCTTCATTCGACCCATAGCAGGGTGGAAAGAATGTAATTCAGACAAAACTTTCAGTGAATAAGGTAGGTATGACACGACGACCCCATATTATACAAATGTCTTTAATCACTAATCCATTACAACGAGACAAAACATCCCTTAAAGAAATAGGGCAACTTGATAACTAACCAGACAAAACTAAATCATACACGTGAAATTAATGGGTTTGCCAACCTGTGGAGCTGGTAATAAGTCAATATTGCGATGAATAAAATTCTCATCAGCATCCACTTTTCTGGGTAAGACAGAGGGAGGCGGCTCAGCATGTCTGCTTTGGCATTATCACTAGAAGACCTGCATTCTGTCATACTGATAGGCAGATAGTAACGGTGTCCAGCGCTACATAAGGGCTGCAGCCAGGAAAGGAATACCTGCTTTGGATCGAAACTTCTTGTAAGGGGTTTCTGGTCAGTGACGAAAGTAAACCGATGACCATACAAAGAAAAATAAAACGTTTTTACTCCAAAAATGATGGCCAAGCCTTCACATTCAAATTGTTGCCTAGGTGCGCTCTGCAGTATTGAAGATACATGAAGCATTAGTTCCAGGCTGTACTGACCCATAAGTTATCCTATGGCTGAGAACAACGTCTATCCAATACGGGAATCATCTGCTGGTAAGACCAAAGGCTTCCTTGGATCATAATGCACAAGCAGTTTACTGCCACTTAGGATACCCTGCTAAATTAAATGTCTTATCACACGCATTTGTCCACTGCCACTTCTTATCATGCTGCAACAATAAAAATAAAGGATGTAAGTGACTAGATCAGGTGAAAACCTATCATAGAAATTGATCATCCATCCCTAGAAATGACTTTAACTTCGACACTGATAAGGGTGTTGGAGCCTTTTGAATAGCTTCTGCATTAGACTGCAAAGGTTTGACTCCATCTTGATACAACAAGTGTCCGTAATACTGAAAATCATACTGAAGAAATTTTTATTTCGGAACATTAAGGTGAACGCTATAATTTTTAAAATGCCTAAAAAGATCACCTATGGTACTAATGTGAAACTCAATATAGTATTAGTTGCCACCAGGATTTCAGCGGTATAACTGAAAACAAAATAAACCTGATAAAATCTTGTCCATGGTGGCTTGAAGTATTGGTGGAGCCATTTAACCCCACAGCTTAGTCGTTCTGCAACCAATAAGACTTTGTGGGTATTGAAGGTGAGCAGTTCTGAGGCTAACTCATCTGACAACAGCTGATTACAGGTCAAGAGCTGTAAAAAACTTAGGTCGCTACCAACTATTAGTAATTTTGCCAATGAAACTTGTATGTTTGGAAGTCTGTGCCTATCATCTTTAATGGATTCACTTAGATGCTTAAAGTCTCCAGTGTAATAACGAATACTTATCGTGATTGAGCAGATATAGACAGATTAAAACCTTGAATATAGAGCTTCTTATATGAGTACTTCTGTTCAGCCATATATATCTGAGAATCATTCCGTAACTATAATGGTAGATGGAGAAGTGGTTATGTCGGATATAATCAAAACACGAAATGGACCTGACACACGTCACCCCACTTTCTCACAATAAAGCAACTAATCCTAATAGAAAAACATGTCCATGTTTATAAGTACAAGTATAATCAAATCATGTAAGTAACATGATTACATAATCAATTCCAGTTGAAACAAATTACTGTACTCATGTCACCATTATCAATTTAAGTTAAATAATAAACTGGAGAACGGTGTTGTGGAATACCAACTACTCTACCAGTAAGGGTTCGTTCGGTTTGTACGACTGAATTATTGTTATCTGTAGGATTGGGTACAGGTTGATTATCTAGTGGAATAAAGTTTTCGTAATCAGAGGTGTTTGTTTGGATGGAGGAATCTTTGGCTGGTATGAGATGACGACAGTTTTGACAAACTGGTGATCCTTTATTTGTACGAATTATGTATGATTTTGGTTATGTTGACTTACTTATAACTTTTCCTCTGGTAGTCCAACTCTTACCAAATCATACACGGCAGAATCACCAGGCTGGAGCTGTGAAGTGGTAGGTGTGTTGATGGTTTGTCGGTGGGAGCGGTTTAAGTTTCTAGGTTGTGGTTAATACTACAAACGTTGTTCCAAAGTTGGCGGTTTTTCAGAATTTCACCAGGAGACGGTGTTTTCGAGTCAGTGGGTGTTGTTTGTAGACTTAGTAAACCTAAGTATGGATCTTCATTTGCACTAGTGGCTTTATTGATGGTACTTTTAAATGTTTGAATTCTACGTCCTACTAATCCGTTTGACTGTGGAAAGTTCGGGCTTGATGTATCATGAATAAAACCCCATCCTTTGGAAAATGTTTCAAATTATTTGGCGATAAATTCAGGTCCATTGCCACTGTCAAGTGTATGTAGAGTACCAAATTTTGCAAACTTGCTTTTGAGGTGATTATTTACAGTATTTGATTCTCCATCATCCATTTCTAAATAATCAAAATACCTGGATTCGTAATCTACGACAAGGATATATGGTTTACCGTGAAGGTAAAATGCACCTGTAGCTAGCTTTGTCCACAAGTCAACAGAAATGATGATATACATCAGCGGTTCTGGTGGTTTAAGGTTACGCTGATCAAGACATGTGGAAGAATTGCTAAGCATGTTGTCCATTTCAGCTTACATTGCCGGCCAGTATAGGAATTCTTTGGCAAGGAGAACACATTTAGACTGCCCGAGATGACCGGTATGGATTAATTTTTTCAAATTCTTTGCGGAGTGAGGTTGTAATATTGATACGGTTTGATCCATTATGAACAATCCACCTACATCGGAAATAACATCACGGGTGATATAGTATGGTTTGACCTGGTGCTTGATTCGGTTTTTATCAGCCCATTCACGAGCAGTATATTGCCTTGGCAGCAGCAGAGTATGGTCATCATTTGTTGATGTGGTTTACTGTTGCAACTTTGTTTCTTAATGTGGAAGGTGTTTGAAGACAGTGTGAATGTAAGTTCTAAGTTCATCCTTTGGTATTTCAATATTGGTAGACTCTAGTTAAACACTTTATGATAAAAGATACAACAACACTTTTACCAGTAACGTAATTTACCTTAAATTCATAACATTTAGTGCGATAAGAGAAATGCTTGCTTACCAGGTGGTTCTTTCATAATGGATGGGGTAAAAATTCTTTTGAGTGACTTGTGATCATTATTAACTTCAAAATGTTGACCATATAATAAATAATGAAAGTGAAGACATCCGAATAAAATACTGAGTGTCTCTTTTTCTAGAGAACGACAAACATTTTTCATGAGAATTAATTACACAAGAAGCATAACATGTATCATCATCACTTTCTCGTTGTCCTAAAACTGTACCTAAACCATGATTGCTAGCATCTGTTGTTGAACGTATTGATTTGGAAGGGTCATGGTAGCAGAGTATGAGGGCATCGGTACACATTTGTTTGAGTTTGGCGATAGCCAGTTAACATCCTTTTGTAGCAAAATACTGACTGGAGCGGTTACACTGAGTATTCGAGGAGAAATTTGCACAAATAATTTGTCTTCCCAAGGAACGTCGCAATTCAGTTTTTTCTGTTAGATCTGTCATGTCGAATATGGCTTCGATTTGCGATAGACCGACGTTTATGCCTTCTGATGTGAGTTTGTGTCTGGGGTATATAATTTTGTTTCAAAGACGCATTTCAAACGATTTAATTTCAATACTACTTGTTTAATACGCTCAAAAACCTTCTGTAAACGATTGTAGTGTTCTTCCGTGTGGAAGACCATATGAGTGCGTCATCTTGAACTGTTTCAACTTCTTTACTTCGTTCGGTGATTCGTAATAATTCGCCTTGAAAAACCTCAATTGCACTGTAATTTCCGTATGGTAAAGTTGTGAAACGATATCTTTCAAACGGTGTATTGAAACTGAGAAGACGAGAGCTTGATTCATTCACAGGAATTTGCCAAATCCATTAGATGCATCAAGTTTGGTGACAATTTTAGCACCTTTTATATTAGCAAATATGTCACTGGCGGTTGCCAATTTATAATGCTTTCTTTTGATAGCATGATTTAAATCCCTTATATTTAAACATAATCTTAGCGCTCCATTACTTTTTTGAACTGTTGCGAGTGTGTTAACCCAGTCTGTTGGATTTGCGACAGGGTGATATCCATCTTGACCATCTTTTCGAGTTCTATTTTTAAACGAGATTTGAGTGCTAACGGTACATTCCGCGGTTGTTGAATGTCTGGTGGAATTTGATGATCAACGGTGATATGGTATATATAGCTTTCCAATCTTACCAAAACAGCTGGAGTACTTGTCAAGAAAATGTGCTAAATTTGAGTCGATTTTGTAAGTACATTGCATGAGTTGTAACTTTTTGCTGGTGGCAGCTCTGAGAATTGATAAGGTATTGCCAATGAAAAATAAAACTGGTGATACAGACTTTTTATACAGACACAGATGCTACACATTTTCTCTGTAAACCGCATATCTGTGTCATTTTATGCGGATAACTTAACTTTTTCTAAATTAAGTTTCCGACTCTGTGTGAGTTGATCATAAATCGATTTCTGTAAAACAATCATTTCAGCTCTGGTGCTGAGTTTGAATTTGAATATTTTCCCGTAACATAAACAATGGCGGTCCATTCGGTAGGTCGCGGGATGATGTCCATGTTTTTATGCGATTCAGTTGAAGAAGGGCTTACCATGTCCTCTCAGATGTCAGCCTTGAACACCTCCTGAAAAAAATGTTCCGCCTGATAATGAATCAGAATCGGGATTCTCTTTCAGTAGTTTCGAAACTCAGTGGTTTCGGTAATGACGCAAAAAATAGTAGCTTCGTATCCAAAACACTTCTGACACCATGTATTAATCCAAGTCAAGTGTTTGTTTAACTTTTAAGAAAGAAATACAATGAAAAACACTAAGAGTGAAAACTCTACAAACGCCTTAAAAACATGACTCAAGTAAAACAGCCTGTCCCATTGGCGAAAAATCTGGCCAATGGAGCCACAGGAGCCACAGGGAACAAAACTAACAAAACATATTACAACATTATTGTTGTACATTATATGTACCTTAACAAAACCTAACAATGACATGAAATTGCCAGTTCTGTTTTAAATGCAAGTTTTATGCCATTGTTAGGTTGTGATAAGGTACATTATCTTTTAATTCAAACTGAAGGCCTCAGGTTCCTAACCAGCCTAGCCAATTTCAAAGGCAAGATGAGATAAACACAAAAATACATCAAACACATACTGTAAACGAGAACTTTCCCCCAAAAGCAAAAATTAGATGTACTAAACAGAAACATATGAAAATAGTCAACAAAAAAGGCAATGACTAGTGTGAAAGGGCTGTCCTCAAGAAGTAGAAAATTCAGAGGTGGTTAAAGCTATTCGCCCTGTAATTATGAGTTTCTGCAGCCCTTGAACAATGTTGAGATAAAGTCCTTATAATATCTAACACATTAGTAAAGGAAAATCAAGAAAGTTAAGTTTGATGCAATCGTAGGGTAATTGGCAGAATGATAAGACAATTCAAGATAGCCTCTATGATGATTTTTCAAATGCTAAGCTCAACACACTCATTTTATTTGTTAACAAAACCTGTGAAATTTGAAAGAAAATGCAGTTGTGGAATCTCATTAATCTATTCACGTATGGGTCTAAATAGGCGACAAGGGTTTCACTCCTTAGGAGAGTCATGGTTACTCACCTTTTTTGGCCACACTTGTTAAAATTTCCTCACTTGAACATTCTAAGCACTGGAAAGAAATCACCTTGCATACTGTTCCAAACCATCACAACCCTTTGTTTTAAATAAACAGAGATCCCGTGTCCACCCCAGTTCTAAGTCAATTATTAATTCCTACTGAATTGCTTGTTGAGTACAAAGCTGGGTGAATCCGTGAGTCACAACATAAAGGCAATCACCAGGAAAAGAGTGAGCAGAGCTACAAACCAAGCCGTACCAAAGCCACCTGCACCCTGTTTTTGCCTGACAGATGAATCCTTGCATCCAATTTTCTTTCCAGTTATGGCTCCATACTCCAGACTACCTTTACCTAAAATGACCCATTAGTCAATGGTTGCTAAACCTGGAGACTTGCTGTTATTATAAAAATATGAAAGGGTGTGCAAATCAATTCATCCGTCTTTTGAAGGCTTGTGTGTGCACACAGAACATTACAAGAAAAGTGATACTTGATCAGCATCAAACATTTGATTTTTTGGCTTCAGCCTGTTAACAATAATACAAAACTCTTCCCAGCACTCTCCGAGATTGGTCTCTGACCCTTCTATTTGTTGCAAAATAAATGTGTTCCAGTTCTGGTGTTTTAGCTCAATTACCTTTTGATAGGATGGCTTATGTTGTGTTGTCAGTCCATTGTTATTGTTGTTGTATTCATTCTATTGTTTGTACACGCTTGTGCTCAACGTGCCATACTGCACATTCTGTTTTTCTACTCACATGTTACGTTCGGAGCTAACTGCAGGGTTTTTTTTGTGTGTTTTCTCTCTCAGACTATAACATGGTGTCAGGTGTATTAGAACCTGCATGTCGTCGGACTACATGTTTACTTGTAGTTCAAAACAGTGCATATGTTAATAAAATCAGCAGAAAGCATAGAAATGATGTTAGAAAGAAGTGTACCTCACAAATTTCATAAGCAGAGCAAATGGTCATAAGACGTGATAAAGAGATGTAAATTTTGCAATTCTACTAATAATCGTGGTCAATGCCTTTTTTTATGGGAAAAAGTTTCGTTCTTGTAAACAGCTTAATCATTTTTAAATATGTTGTGCTAACAAGCAAATGAAAGAGACATGTGAAGTCCCGTCATCAAATGATAGTTCTGAGGAAGAATTCTTTATCGATCCCATTCAAACAAAAAGTTCAACTGAGTTCAAGACTATTTCTACTGTGAATGGAGTTAAATCGGATTGGTCTGTTTCGTTGGAAATGAATGGAGTTATCACTATTTTTAAGATTGATACAGGAGCTCAATGTAATGTACTTCCAAAGACTCTTCTGGACAATTTATCACCTCGTCCTAAGTTAAAGCCAATAACCATGAAGCTCTCAGCCTACAGTTGTACAGAAATCGCAGTGGTTGGAAAGTGTATTACTAGCATCAAACCCCAAAAACAGAACATAAACGTTTTGTTCATTGTTGTTGACGCTGACTCAGTCCCTGTTATTGGTTTGAACACATCAGAAAAGCTCAATTTAATCAAGAGGATTTACAAAATAACTGATGATAGTCCAGTTCAAGCTAATATTCAAGATGAAGTCTCAGATTGTTTCAGTGAAATTGGTTGCTTAAAACGCACTAATCACATTGAACTTAAACATAATGTAAAACCGGTTATTGCTCCTGTCAAGAAAATTCCATTTGCTCCCAAAGCCAAGCTGAAAGAAGAGTTACAGCGTATGGTGAAATTTGAAGTAATTGAACCAATAGAAAAGCCTACTGATTGAGTGAATGCTTTGGTTATTGTCTCGAAGCCCAATGGAAAGTTGAGGATTTCTCTTGATCCTTGTCTGCTCAATAAAGCTATCAAGTGACAACATCACAAACTGTCTTCTGCGGAGGAAATCATTTCTGAAATGTCTGGTCACCTTACTATTAAACTCGGTGCCTCGAATGGGTATTAGCAAATAAAAGTTGATAACGACAGTGAAGCTTTGTTGACGTTTGGAACTCCAGTTGGTCGATATTGTTTCAAACTCTTGCCTTTCGGAATCCACTCTGCCAGTGAAGTATTCTAGGCTGTAATTACCAACATTGTTTCTGGTATAGAGGGATGTGCTAAATCTCAAGATGACATAATTGTTTGGGGTGCGTCAAAAGGGGAACATGATCAGAGATTACGTTCATGCCTTACTCGTATCGTGAAAGTGGTTTAAAGTTAAATCGAAGCAAATGTATCTTTACATCAAAGTAACTTACGTTTCTTCGTCACATTATTTCAGCTGATGGCGTGAAACCGGG
>RDPX01000593.1:83206-96384 GCA_003991215.1 Morbakka virulenta | reverse complement strand
AGAGAGAGAGAGAGAGAGAGAGAGAGAGAGAGAGAGAGAGAGAGAGAGAGAGAGAAAGAGAGAGTGTGTGTGTATGTGTTTGTGTGTGTGTGTGTGTTTGTGTGTGTGTGTGTGTCTGTGTTTTGTGTGTATGTGTTCATAATCATAACCTTGCTTATATCTAAAGGAGAAAATAGATTGTTTTTACAAATCAACTTAATGGTTAAACTGTATGTAAAGTAAGGATCACTGGCGTTTCTCACTGGGGCTCTGCCAGTCAGCGTTTCCGAGTTCTACCTGGAACCACTGACAAAACCACCCTTGTATCAGAAATAGTCTTTACGTTCCAGGTCCAAGTTTGATATATCTCTCTACTTTCTTTAACGCAAATGAAAAGAGCTACCATGCCTAATGCTCAAATTTGCTGTAGTATGATCCATAACTGCCAGTATACCTCGACCTTCCTAAATGAACTTTATCTGCATTGTCCAGCAAAAGTTAGGTGCACACCAACAGCTATTTTATAAGTTTAAGTTTATATGGCTGCAGGAATCAGCATACTCCTCTGGCACCAGACTAGTCTCTTGTCGCTGAAGCCCATCACCCCTTTCTGCTAAGACAGTTGTCATCCCTCTGAATAAACTTCCTAACCTCACAGTTGTTAGGCATCGTATATTACAAGCATCTACATGACAGCTATGCCACCCCTTCTTTAGCTTCAAGCGCTTCTACCTGTCTTTTATCATGTCAACCAAATATCAACTGTGGTCAGGATCAGTGGTGTCTCTGTAAAGCTACATAAACTCGTCAGATTTGCCAAGACATAACTGGAAACTAAGTTGTAATATAGGAGCTCGATCTTATGAGAAATCGAAGAGGACTGGGTAGTGGCAACAAAATCTCTGGTCCCTGTTACAGAATACCTTTCTTTGTAGGAAGAAAACCGAGACGTTCTGATAGGTACATTCTGCTGTTTATAGTTTGAAATGCTATTTACTTTTTGCAATCTCATCCATGACGTCGTCATAGACACAACAGTGGTGTATGCTGGCGTTGAACTTTGGCTGTAGTTCAGATAGAACCTCAGTAAGCTTAGCGGGGATTTTTCATTATAATGACTGTAGAAAATGCTGTAGAAATGCAAGACTCTTTCAAATAAGTAGAGGAAGAAGCAGTAAATCTGTAACTCACACATGTCTTGCGACTTCCCATTGTAGCAGATAGGTAAGCAACAAATTGGCGTGGAAGTAAAAGCTTGTAACTTTCTACCCACTTTATTGACTATTCCGACCTATGTACTTTATGTGAAGGTGATATTAATACCACCTAATACATACCTTAATCACTTCCTCACGATTGCCGACGGAGGTTACCAATGTTCCCTGCCAGAAAGAGAAATATCATTAATGTGACACAAGGTTAAGCTGGAGCTATTGACATATTTTATTACACCGACGAAAGCCAAGACGAAAAGAAATTCAAAGAAAGAATCCCGACTAGCTACTTTAACAGCACCTACAAACTAATAGATGTAATCCAAGCCTAAATGAACAATGTAGCTTAGCAGAAAAGCAGAATCACCCCAGACCCCGTCACCTTGAGTCTGACCAGGAAATATTTTAGTTCATTTACGGTGTTTTTCACACATTACACTGTGAGGCTTTTGCTAGATTTCCCAAGTTATCTGCTTGTTGCTTATTTCATAAGAGGTCTGAGTTATTCACCTAGTTATCCTTCCGTAGGAGCTCCTGCATAGGCCAATTGCTATTGTCCTCCTGAAGAAGGTCCCTATCAACAGTAAAGTGCTTAATGACATATACAGTATGCTCAGTTGCTACCAGGAGTGACGCACAAGCTAAACGTGCCACTCCTTTTGGGAACAGAAGTCAACCTGGAGGAGATCAGAAACAAAAATTTCGACTTCTAGGGTTTCTCAAGCAGGTTAGCATTAGATATTAGACAGATAGAAGGCAGCAAACTACAAACAAAAAACTGCAATGATTAAACTGCGAGAAATTGGTAACTGGAAGACAGTGTAATTAACAAGAGGTTAATATAAGTATTTTGTTACAATTCATAAATTAAATTTTAGGTTTGACTGGTTTTAACGCAATGTATTATTTTGTTTTTCGATCGAATTGAAACATTTGTAATAGCTTTGCTTGATTTGTATCAGTTTCAAATTGAAGCTTTTATATTTCGAAAAATTCAAGTAACGGTTGATCCTATAAAAGAATTCGATTTCTTAAACATCTGGAGTTGTCAGTGCTACATTAAGGACAATGAGGTATTTGTTTTTCTAATTGTCTGCAGATGAAAATTCTGAAATCAATAAACATTGTAAAGCAGCTTAAATCATCTCATAACAACATTGTATCAGCATCATCTGTAGTTCATGCAGTGAGAGAAGATCTTAAGGTAAAAAGCAAAAAATTCAATGAAGATCAATTCGAACAAATAGTTGCTGATTTTCGAAAATCAATGTATGTCTTTGCAGCAAGCAATTTTCAACAAAGAAAAATCTCAGTTCCAAAGTCCTTTAACTTCCAAAGTCTTTTAAGGATGATTTAGAGCGTCACCGTAAACGTCTGTGTATTGACTACTCACAAACTGTAAACTTACACACTGATTTGGATGTATGTGCACTTCCTCTTATTGACAAGATGGTAAACGAAATTTAAAAATACAAAGTTTTTTATGACCTATGACCTTAAAAGTGCTTACCACCAAATTACTCTAAAGGGGTGTGAAAGAAAGTACACGGCCTCTGAAGGTTTAGGTGACCTGTATGAATTCTGCTGTATGCCATTCGGGGTGACAAATTGTGTACCATATTTTCAGAGAACCATGGGCAAATTAGTTAGTCAGAAAAATTATAAGGACACTTTTCCGTACCTAGATACTGTCACAATTGGTGTAATGGACCTAGAACGAAACGATCGAGCCTTTCGAAACATGATACAGAAGAGGAACATAACTCTCGACGAACCAAAAACTGTCAAATGCTTAACAAACATTCTTAGCCACCAAATTAGTCATAAGACCATCAAACCAGATCCTGAACGACTGAGACCATTGCTGGAATTCCCACCGTTTTCCAACCAGACTTTTTTGCGACGCCTCCTAGGCATGCTTGCATACTATGCCAAAGGACTCATCAATATTCTGACAAATTCAAGTCATTAGCTGAAGCTGAGACTTCTCTTTAAATGAAGGTGCACTTAAATCTTTCAACACAATCAAGTCAGAGCTTGGGGAAGTTGTTCTCCGCCCTATTGATGAGAATATAACTCTTGTAGTCGACTGTGATACTTCTGACGTGGCCATATCAGCATCTCTCAACCAAGATGCCAACCTGTCGCCTTTATGTCTAAAACACTTTCAAAAAGTGAATGTTGGTATCCTGCAGTAAAGAAAGAGGTTCTATCGATTGTTGAAGCTGTTCGAAAATGGAGTTATTTTCTATCTCGTCAACCTTTCATTCGTATAACAGATCAGTAATAAGTTTTCTAAATGTTCGATCATAGAAGACGTACCAGAATCAAGAACACTATAATACAGACAAAGCGCCTTGAACTTGCGGAATTCTCCAACACAGTTCAGTACCGGGAAGGAAAACAAAACGTAGTTGCAGATTCTTTCACACGAGCTCACTGTAACGAAATTTCAAGCAATCCCGAAGATATCCATAATCAACTTTGTCATCTCGGAATCACCCGTCTGCTACATTTTGTATAAGCTAGAAATCTACCGTTTTCAACAGAGGAGGTGAAACGGGTTGGTTCAAGCTGTAGAATCTGTTCGGAACTAAAAACTAGATTTTATAAAGGCCCACATGGCAAACTGATAAAAGCAATAAAACCAATGAAGAGGATGAGCCTCGATTTCAAAGGACCATTACTGTCAGTTACACGAAACAAATTCCTTCTCACAGTTGTTGACGAATACTCTCGTTTCCCCTGTGGAATACCTTACCCCGATATAAGCTCTGGAACTGTTGTTAAATGTTTCGATACATTGTTCACACTATGTTGGATGCCAGGCTACATACATTTTGATCGAGGAAGGTCATTCATGTCCGAAGAACTTGTTGGAACATACCTTCTAGTCACAGTACTCCCTACCATCCAACTGGAAACGGTCAGATTGAATGTTACAATGGTATTAGATCAAGCAGGGCCCCGAAATTCACCTATGGGGGCCCTGTTTGTCTGTTAAGGGAAGTAGCTCACCACAGTTACCTCACAGGGCTATAATCACTTATCTGTTCTGTAGGAATTCTATTAGTGCATCAGCGGTAACTTTTGGAAAGATAACACATCTCGTCCCAATTTACTTCATCTAGAAAGTAGTTTCCCATCAGTTCCGGTACAATTTTTGTAATTAACAGGATTTCTAGGTGAAAGAACTTGTATCACGTTGCAGCGATCACCTGCAGTATCTTTGTGTGTTCTTTAGTAATCATGTTTGTGGGAGCAAGGATGAGGAAACTGTGGCCCAGGAAGGTTTCCCATGCATTGCTGATTCTGTCACATACCCAGTGGTCCAAACGGTGTAACGGATTTGGTCTAACCTCTTACCTCTGGAAGCAGAGATGATTCTCGGCCTTGATCCACACTGAGGGCGCTGGCCCACACTCATTGGGTAAACAATACTTGTATTTTGATCCACTCTTTTTTCACTCCAGACCCCTCTCCTATTCTTTGTGTGGTTTATCCTATATAGCTTGGATACTGTTATTAATCATTTATTACTATTTCTGTTATTAATAATTTTCAGATGCAAAATATTCGGTAGTCTTTGACTGAATAGGATGAAGTTTGTGTTCAGTAATTCAATACTTAAATAATAATGGAACTATATCGACTAATAGCCTTTACTGTGACTGGGAAAAGTGTCATATGTTTTTGTTCAGAAGGAAAGACACTGTGTGAGGAATTTAAAGACGTAGTTCCTGGGAGACGTTGGGTTAAGTTTTATCATAGATAAGTTGTGTTAGAACAAGCAAGCAGATTACATTGCCTTGGCAAACCCGAAATCTTCTGTTATTTCCCAGCTCAACAGGTTGTTGCCATGTCCGCCCACTGCGCTTGAAATCTGGCTTTAGACTGTGCGGTGGGAGACCTTAAAAGGCTAAAAGAATCTTACATCGCCGTTTCCTTGGAGACTGCTACTACTTTGCAGGTGACGGATCCTCAATAGGAAACACTGGTCTCCTGAAAGTCCTCGACAGCTGCAGGTGGGTATAGGCAAAAATAGTAGTAAAACAGTAATAGTAATATTAGCAACAGTAGTAATGCTAGTAATAGTAGTAATGGTAGTAATGGTAGAAATAGTAGTAATAGTATTAAAAGTAGTAATAGTAGTAATAAAAGTGATAGTAGTGGTGGTGGTAGTAGTAGTTGTTGTAACGCAACCCATAGGAAGTCGTTTAAATGAAATAATACAAACAACGACAGAGTTATCATTAACTTTATTCATATTATTCTGAGCTACATCCAGTTTCTATGGGTTTTTTCAAAGATGAAATCAAAGATGGCAGACTGATGATAGTTAAAGAGGTTACGCAACAAAGGTTGGCACTGCTTGGGAGGGGCAGGGGTTATAGAGATGTAGATTAATGATCCATTTTGCTATGAGATATCCTATTATCTGTATGGGACAGACAATAATCCTAAAATGCTTACTACTTGGAACTCCTTCTAACAACTCAAATAAGAGTCAATTGATGTTTGCCTAACAGCTTATCTCCATAACAGCTAACATGTCGAATATGTACTGTATTAGTATCAGCCTGCACTAGAAAGCAACATTAAGACACTTTCTGTAAGGAATAGTGATGAACAGACTGATGGCGTACGAAAGGAAATATCGTGGAATATGCTGTTCGCGAACAATACTGTTTTGTGCAGTGAAACCAGTGAAAAGGCAAAATGGTACCTATAAATGCAGAAACAGATGCTAGAAAGAAAGGACGTAAAGCTAGTAGAAGAAAAAAGGGGACACGAGAACAAGTAGATCGAAAACTGAGGATTCGTGGATCAAAAAGGCTGATTTACTTCCGACAAAGATAGGTACAGATGAAGTGTCTGAGAAGTCCAAGTTCAAGTAACTTTGCTCGACACTTCAGGTTGGTGGGGACAATGATAGAGAAGTGGAACAGATAATTCAGTCCTATTGGCGTTGTTAGAGGAAAGTGACTGAAGTATTATGTAACTGTTAAATGCTAGTAAAGGCCAAGGGGAAAGTGAATGAATCCTTGGCCAGGTCTGCTTTGATATACTTGCTGGAAACAGTATCATTAAATGACAGCTTGGAGAGCAAAGTGAACTTAGCGGACATGTGTATGCTGCTCTGGTTCCTTGGGGTTTCCAGGAAAGGTATTATTAGGAACGATATGATTAAAGAAGTTAGCAGAACAGGAGAAATTCCTGGGATTAAGCGAGGTAAGTTGAGGTGGTTAGGGCAGGCATGAGGAAAGGAGTGGTGAAGAGTGTATCAAACTTAGGGTGATGGAGATGAGAGTACCTGGAAGGAGACAGAAAGGGGAGCAAAAGAAGAGGTGCTACGATGGTATGAAGCACAATTTGCAAGGAATAGAGCTGGATCGAACCCTGTGAATGGGAAAGTTTACCCATAGCAATTCCTAAACTGGAAGCAGCAAAGATGAAAAAAGAAGAAGGAAAACCGAATACCTCGCACTAAATGGAAACAACGATGGAAACATTCATATACAATGAGCCAAATTGGAAAGAGTGGATGACTTTATGTACTTTATATCTATTCTGCAAATGAATGGTGACTGAGGAAGAGAAATGAAAAGAGAGTACAGGCAGGCTGAAGTAGCTAAAGAATTGCAGTTGGCGTGCTTTGTGATAAAAAAAATGAAACGTAAAGTTTATAGAGCGGTAGCTTAATCAACTCTACTTTTTCTCTCTAGGTGCCATATCCATTACAGACGTTGGCGATCATGGTTTTCCACAGGTTGCTATCCCTCATCATATGTAGCAGATCTCCGGGTTTTACGTTTTCCTTCTCACTTGCTGATATACACTTATTATATGGCACTTGAGACTTCCCAACTATGTTAATCTTTGTCTTCCTCTGCTTCTTTTGCCTTCAATACGACCTGTTAGGGTGATATTTTCTAGTCTGAAAAATGGTAAATCAAAATACAAACGAGGGGTAAGTCAGGGATTATTCTTGTGAAGAAGTAGAATTGACAATTTCAAGCTAAAAATATATATTTGTACAATCCTTATCATCTGGTCATTTACCCATTTAATCATACAGTTACTAGAAACAATCAAAAGGTTTTATGTGGTCCATTTCACAGTTTTTGTGAATCAATGAGGAGTATTACAGCCTAGATATATAATCTGTATTGCATTGTTGTTCTGGTGAAGCTGATAATGCCTACATGTGAAGAAAATGTAAATAGGCGGAGGTGTTGTTAGATAGTAGCCTTATCAATCGGTTCCATTTTTCCTACTGATCTGCAGGAACCAGAAGACTTTGGCTTCACAGATGCTATGAAAATGGTAAAGAGATGGTTGTTATTAGTAGGTTGGCCTTTACTTTAGGTAAAATAAGTCATTGCTTAAACAGTTGGCGATTTACGATTGCGTACTGTTTTCATTTCCTGAAAAGCATAAGAATCAGACAAAAGGTGTTTTTAGAACAATTGACAAGGAAAAGAGATGTTAAAAATTTGGCATCGACAGGGAAGAAGACCAAGGGCAAAAGTAGCAGTAGAATGAGAAGGGTCCTATGGATAACAAGTGTAAAGAACTGCTTAGCGGACCAAGAAATCAATCTCAGGAGACACAACACTTGGATCCTATTAGGAGGGAATTTTGGCAGAGTTGATCACCCACGTCCGTATCGGAGATGGTATTTAGAAGAGTAAAGTCCGTAAAATCTTGTCCATTGTATTGTTGCACATTTTGCGCTTATTATATTATAAATAATTATTTATGTTCCAAATGGCTAATTGTATATAGAATTGTCTTCTTGTTTGTTTTCTTTCAAAATTTTGTGTCAAATTTCTCAGGTAAGAATAACGACATCTTAAGATTAATTAACAGAGTTCCATGAGTAAGTTGCCACTGGTGGTTAAAGTATCGCTAAAAAAGATATAACTAATGGTCAATTGAAATAAAATTATGCGACTTTACTATATATTTTCGATATTTATAAAATATTGAGTCCGGTTTATATTTGTTTTGTTTTTTTTTGTATGTGTGTTTCCAAGTCTCTGTGTGCCTGCGTTTGGTCGAAATGGAATTGAAGATCACGCAACGTAGAAAGCTCAAATTTTCGTGTTAAGTTATGTTGCAATCCTGCGTTGAAAAAGGCTATGTTATTTTGTGGTTTAACTGCTGGGCTGGCAATTGGATTTTAAAAGATGGGACATATACCACTTGTATCAAAGATTAGGACCTACAGTCGAAAGGTGAATTTGACCATACCTAGGTGACAGGGTACAAACCCTGTATTGAAAATTGTTTTTACCCTGCGCTGTACAGAGGCTACTGCGTTTCGACATGACACCTCTGGTGGATACTAGGGTTAAAAGAAGGCCATTGTGGCCCCTCAAGATAGCCACCTTACTCTAAAAATGACCTTAACAAAATTAGTCATTTGCACTAAAAGTGTGTTTGGCGCTCACCTCAGACGTTGGTTTTACATATTTCAGAGTAAAAATTGAATATCACTCTGATTGATCAGTGGCAGGACACCTCCTCCTTATTTTGTCTTTTCAGCACATTTGATTTTTACTGAAAAGTGAAGAAAGTGGAGATTTGGGAACAGCCTGACGTCATTTAACTCGAATCAAAACAGAGATATCGCAGAGGGGAAGATAAACTGCGATGTTAAAAATGGCTTCTTTAGAAGCGGCAGGACAAAAGACGGTATCAAACGCAGGTAACTTGAGTGTTTTTTGCACTTAACTGGGAATGTTTTTTCCCTTCTGTTAATAAAGTATTTTTAACCCGTTTACTTTTAATTGTTCCTTACCTCATTGATGTTACTGAACCGCACAGGCTTCTCAAAGAACTTTTTGCGAGAATGGCCAAACTTAAAACTTTGGGTTGTTTTTCAATAACACTTGCTGTCGGACGAAGGAACCCCAAAAGGATATTGTTTGAGTAGGTTTTTCTTCAGATTTAAATTTTTGAACTTTTTATACCCAGAACAATGATTGTATTAAAGTGAATTTTATTAGAACATTTGTTTTGTTGAGTCAGAATGATATGATCTTTAGTCCAAGCCATCTACCAGGATTTGTGTAGTGAAAAACATGGGAAAATGCCAAATCAAAACCCACACCATCATAAATCAGGACTTATTCTTGTGAATAACCAAGATTGACAATTTCAAGCTGAAAAAATATATTGGCCTATTAATAGAATCTTTACGATTTAACCATCTGACAATCAAAAGGTCTAATGTGGCCCACTTCAGTTTTTTGTGGATCAGTGACAAGTACTACAGCCTAGATATATAATCTGCATTGCATTGAACCTATGAGTGCTGCTTTGTGAGGTACTAGAGCTTTGTATCAAACGAGAGAAGGAAAAATGTTCCCTGTTGCCTTTGTTTACCTGAGGCTAAACTCTCTGAAATCAGCTGTAACAGGTAAAGTGTTTAAGGCCTGCAGTGACAAGTTAAGTTATAATGTATAGTGCAGATGAATTGTTAAGTGATAGCATAATTAGTGATCCAGAGTTACAAAAAAGTAGAGTACTTCTTTGCAAGGCTATAAACGTTTTTTTTCTGCTGCTGTTAAGGTTGGCTACTCAAAAAATGATGTTTTCAAATCCAGTGCATTAAATTGACAAGGCAGATATGGCAATATGGTGCCCAACATATGACAAAATACTTGTTAAAAGTTTGGGTATAGAAATGGTGATGATGATAAGTAATTGGTTGAGTTTGGTGAAGATGATTGAGCTTAGTTGCTCTGGTGATGCTGGGATANATTAAATGAGGTATAGATATCTGTAACTCTTCCTCATGGTATATGTGTCTTTTTACGTTTTTCGCTTTCGACTGATCGTACTAATCTAAATTCTGGATTCTGACTCTTCATTTGAGACGAAATTTACTGGAAAACATATTATACTTCAACATCCCCTGTATGAGATGTAAAAGTTAATTAAACACTTGAAACGATTCTCATAACAAGCAAAGATCATAATCGCATATTAAAGTAATCTACATAAACGACATGTGCTAGTAGTCATTGCAGTGTACGGATTGCATGGAGCCATGAAATTTGGGTAAGGATATATCAACAATAATTTCTAAAACTTTACATAAGTATCTGCATAGCCGTTGACCCTAATAAAAACTTTAGAAAAATGATATGACTGGAGTCCAACATGATTGTAAAGTTACAATGAAACAGAGAATAAACAGAGTCTGATTCACTTCCGGGAATTGAATAGCATAAAAAAGTATTTCTCTATATTCTCCGGTTTGAAATTCCTGTCTTTGCAGAGCATTTTTTTCAGCATAGAAAAGCTTCTTTCCACGCTCACCGATGTTGCCTGGTTCTGCTGAAGCGCTGCATACAGGGATGGAGAAATGTCTGTCCGCTTTAAGTTCATAATGCTATACAGGTCTTCGTTGGCATTCAGACGTTTATCAAGGTATGACTTGATACCAGCGGCGTCTTGTCCCAAAGACAAACTCGGAAGATCTCGATGTGCATCTGCAATAGTGTAGGTTGCAGCCTCACATTTTTCGAGGAGAAGTACGAGAGATTCATAATCTCGTTTCACAGCGAGTAATTCTGAACTTAAGCCAGGTGCAGACACAGCGGCCTGGGCTCTGCTAACCAGAAGTCCTTCTCCTTCGTAAGCTTGCACGATCTCACGAACGGCAGGCAGATGCTGTGCATAATAGAAGGCTGATTTTAACCACGTAGCCCAGCGTGTTAGTACGGGTTCTGGTGGATAACCGATTTCAGAGTACATCTCCTTGCGATCTTTGTTCTTAATCACAGATGCTTTTACGGCGGCAATCAGTGCATCAACTTTGGTGAATTTATGCCTAACGCGCTCAGCGCAGTTGTGAAGCAAGTGTGCCACACATGTCACATGAAATAGGCGTGGGTAGAGGTTCTTCAAAACTTTACCAGCGGCTGTCATGTACCTGGCAGCATCACTTAACAGAAGCACAAAGCGATTTCGATCTCCGCCCAGAATCTTCATTACGTCATCGACTGTGTGTACTATAGTTTGCTGGTTCATTGATGAGTGCCAGGTCTGAAAAATTAAGAAAAGGTATGATCAATCTCACACCCAATTTAAAGACATAGGTAAAACAGTTGGTGGAAAACATAGTATGTATTTCCTTTACTCTTACCCGGTTCACGTTGAATTGCTTGCACTAGTATTGCTGCTTAAACTATCAATGTGAAGGTGTCCATTACCAATCCATATTTTTTTAATTTTACAGTAAATAATACATTTTCTGCTGTAAAGCACGATACAATACTTCCAAAGTGTTATTTAATCGAGTTGTTGAACATGGTGACAACGAAAATAAAGTAGCCTACCGGAACAATAGCTGCCTAATATTCCGTTTGTAAGTAGCGGTATTTGAAAGCTTACCTTGCATGATATGAGGTAGACTTTAGTTGGGTGGTTGACATCTCCTACCAGTGTGTTTACAATTTTTCTCCCAGAAATGTCTGCCTCATCTACAATCATGAACAGATCTTTTTCGACAAGCGATTCTTTCAATCGTTCTACCTCCGTGTCCACCATTGACAAAACTTTTGCTCTGCAGCTAAATTCTGAAGGTGGTCTCTGTCCCAAGTACTCGAATAAACATTTCATATCTGGATTGGTCAATTTGTAGAGTGGTATATCAGCGGACAGAAAAGCTCTAGTAACTCTTTTTAAAAGTTCATCATGTGTAGCTACACTAACAGTGGGTTGCAATATCGTCTGTTTTGCTTGTAGAGCTTTCTTTCCATTCTGATGTTTAACACTTTCCCTGTGCTTGAGTACGGAAGATCGCCGTTCAAATGTAACTGTCGAAGCACATATCTGACAAAACAATTCGCCCCTGGGAGTTGCTTGGAATTCTTGAGGGAATTCCGATGTGTACAACTTAACTTTAGCCACAGAAGACTGAGCTACCTTCGGCATTTTTAAGAGGAAGGAACAAGTACCTTTGGAAAGTATATCGAGAGCTGTTGTAAATTTCTAAATGTAACCGGACTAAAAGCACATTTTACATGGGAATCTCCATGCTCCATTACAACTGATATCCCCCATTAGAAAGTTTTTGTTTTTTTTTAGTTGAGTTACTCGTGAACACCCAACAAATGAAATCCCACCTATTAGAAAATTGTTGTTCTTCGTAGTAGAATTACTCGTGACCACCCAACAATTCGAACCCAGACCTCATTAGGAGAATGATTAATGTGACTCAGTCTACGTCAGATCACCACAACTTTGACACAAGTCATTAGAAGTCATTAGTCTTGGTACTCATTAGTTAAACTACCTTCAACACTAACCGCAAATGTACGGTACCTATATCTAAATTTATGCTCTTCATTTAAGGTTCATTGTGCCAAACACTTGATGTTATTGGCTGAGACACAAAAGTTGCAGTTAATTTGCGATTTAGAGGGAAAATTGCAAAAAGTTGCATTTATTTTGGTAAAGTTGCAATAAAGTTGCATTTATGCACAAACAGGCAAAAGTTGCGCTAACAACCAAAAGTTGCAAAAAAGTTGCGATTATAACTTTGTAAAGGGGTACCCCACACGCGTCAAACTTCGTATTTACACGTTTCTCACCGAGAGAATCTTGTGAAAGAAAGTTGCGATTATGCATTTAAATTGCCCTAGTCATGAGTCGTAAGCTTTTCCTGAGCTACGTTTCAAAAGATACTTCTTCCATCATCAGGCTACTTTAGTGAAGAATATCATTGCCATACGTTTCTCTAATAATTTTGATAATTCTGAACTTTGTGGACTCAGAGGAAGCCATAGATGTAAGAGCTTTATCATGTCATGAGTCGTAAGCTTTTTCTGAGCTACGTTTCAAAAGATACTTCTTCCATCATCAGGCTACTTTAGTGAAGAATATCATTGCCATACGTTTCTCTAATAATTTTGAAAATTCTGAACTTTGTGGACTCAGAGGAAGCCATAGATGTAAGAGCTTTAT